>BMAO01035266.1:0-26075 GCA_019973975.1 Trichonephila clavata
AATTTCATGTTATTTGCGTGCTTCCTTCAGGGTGTTGCATTTATGGTGGCCAGTAGTGTATTTATATTGTAGTTATATTTATTAATTACCATATATTTATGCATTTTTTTTGACATCATTGCCATTCTTTTATCAAATAAATTTTTCTAAAGATTATTCTTTCAACAATTGAAATTTTGTTTTGTAGTTTTGGCAACATTCTGTGCTAGAGTTTCATCACTCAATGTTAACGGGTTCGCTTATTGTTTGCACAGTAAGAAACTTTTTATGTTAAAATTAGTATGCCATAAAATACGGATTAAACGTTGATGTAGCCCTATTGTAAGCTTCGAAATTTATTTTTGTTAATTTTTTGTTCATAGATATTTTTTTATTAAATTAGTATTCATTTCTGAATGTATCGTTTAATATTAATGCTATTGAACTTGCAAGTGCGATAAAATTATTTGATTATATAAGCTGGTGATTATTTTATGAAATGCACTGAATAAATGCACTGAAATAAAAAGAATGTGGATTTAAAACTGATGCATTTTGTTATTTTAAAAAATAAATAAAAAAGTTTTTTAAAAAAAATGAAACGGAAAAGGTCTGAAACGAGTTTATCATGAGGTTATGGACTATCTATATCAAATAGCATTCAAAGGATAGCGACGAATAGTACCTGGATGTACAAAAAGTATAATCAAAAATAGTAAATGTGTTATCGACACATTTGTTTAGTACAGGAGAATCAGAAACACAGTCGTAACAAAAAAAATTTTTTAAAATAATAATGGATGAAATAGTTACACACAATATGAAAGGAAGTATGAGAAAAACATAAAAATATATGTAACATAAGTAAGAATAAAATACAGAATAATAGTAAATAGTTAATGAATGAAAATACATATATATAGTAAAATTGATAAAAAATTATAGCAAAAAAGTACCAATGAATAGTATTAATTGGTTATTTTTATTACTGTGCTAACACTACAGAAAACTAATTTCGATTTTCTCTGCATTTGTTCTTTCTCTACACAGCTTAAGAATCATGATACAAATAATGTAAGTGTAATTTTAGAGGTATGTATAAAAAATTTTAGATTTATGTATTCATCCTTTATCTTTTACTTATGCACTTTTGTAACACATAGGTATGTACAATAGTAAAAATAATATAGAAATTATTAACTTATATAAAAATTCTAGTTGTATTAATCAGTATATTTTATTTTATTTTCAAATTTAGACTAGGAGTAGAAAGAACGATACAAATAATATGTGTGAACAATAAAAATTACATTCAATAATAAATATTGTAACAGATTATTTAAAAAAAGGGCAAAATACATTCGTTATAAATAAGTGTTAAAAAACTACTTTTAACTTTATATAGCTTTTTGGAAATTTGTAGAAGGGTTGATCCTAGATCCATTTTGATTATTGTTTTTTAATTTCGAATTTATTCATAAATAAGTAGCCAATTTGATAACTCTGGTCACTTCTTCTGCGGCTGCCATATATATATATATTAAATTCCCAATAGGGAGCAAATCTTTCCTTTAAAACTCATTTTTTCAATAAAGACATTTTCACTACAGGGAAATTAACACAAACAATGTTTTCATTATATACAAGGAGTGATCAAATGAAAAGGTACGAAACGACATAAAAATGAAACAGTTAAATATTTGCATATTCCGCCAAGGGAGAATGTAGCGAGACATCTCGGGATGCCATTGGAGACTTTGACTGGGATCGGATCATGCGCGGGTGCCCGCATGCGCAGGAGAGAGCAAAGGCTCTTATAAAAAGCGGCGTCCAAATGATGCGAGCACAGAATGACTCGAGCACAGAAAAAGCATTCACTCCGATGTGTACTGTGAGACACTCCGACGCCTACGCAGGTTCATCAAGAACAAAAGACCGGGGCTGCTCACGGAGGGTGTGGTTCTGCCCCATGATAACGCGCGTCCACACGTCTCCACGAGTCACACAAATGGAACTGGACAAGTTCCAATGGGAGACGTAGGACCATCCGTCCTACAGTCCGGACATGTCACCCTGCGATTTCCATGTGTTTGGTCCACTGAAGAAACACCTGAAAGGAAAGCGCTTCAACTCGGGCGACGTACTCAAGGACACTGTGAAGGACTGGGTCTCGTCCCAACCACAGGAATTCTGGGAACAAGGAATCCTGCGGCTTGTTCATCAGTGGGATCGTTGTGCTCAGGCCTATGGTGTATATTTTGAATAAAGTCTATATTTGTACCCACCGTGTCGTTTCGTACCTTTTCATTTGATCACCCCTTGTATATATATGAAGAAAACTCACTTCCACCTAGAAAGCCAGTTTGTTAGCATCCAACCAAATACGCCTCAATTTTCGGGAATAACTACCACAACTTCAACTCTGCCACTAAACACAGAAGCCTGAGAATTCATATTCTCGAATCATTTGTATTAACATTGACTGTAAGCTCCACCGATGCCTGTTTGGACCAATGCACGCTCTCAAATAATCGCTTGATGTACACAGCAATTAATTGAATCATCATAATTAAAAAACATAAACAAAACCTATCAATGACTGTGTTTTCTGGTTTCTTTAAATCACTAACAAACACGCCAGTTTAGAAAGCTCCTTTAGATATGCATGCAGTCCTGAATCTTGACATTTATATATATATATATATATATATATATATATATATATATATATATATATATATATATATATATAATTCTAACCCTTGTTATTCACACAAAACCGTTATTAATCTTTATAAAAAAAGCTTGCTTTTTGCAAAAAACTTAAAAATATTTGAGAAAATTAATTTGAAAGAGAAAAAGGTGTTTGGGTGTAAAAACTAGTTACAGATAAGTCATCTATCTTCGAAAATGCGCTTTTTGGTTGTCTAACAAAGTTGAGAAAAGAAGTAAAGTGCAAAAAAATGTGATAAAAGTTTGTTAAGTTTCCTTTTTTTCGTTTTAACAGCTTGTTCGGGGAGAGAAAAAAATATTCTTTTCAAGAAATTAATGACTTTTTTTTTGTTACAAGAATTTTATAAAAATTGTAAGCTGTTTTGAAAATAGAGGAATTCTCTTCTTATTTAATGCATACAATTACGCAGTTTTTCATATAATAAGAGAGTTTTTTCGCAAAATTTTTTTTTCGTATTAAAGTACATTTTTTTTTCAAATAAAGGTAAATTTTTTATGTTATTGTGCATTATTTTTATATAATAGTATAATTTATTTCATGTATTTGTCAATCACTTTTTCATCTGAACAGACTTTTCTAAAAAAACTTGATTAAAGATATGCATGCGTTTGTCCATAGGTGTAGTTTTCTTGATTCCTTGATTTACTTAACACACACTCAAACGCACAACACTCACACACACTCACTCACACACACATGCACACACTCACTCACACACATGCACACACTCACTCACACACATGTACACACTCACTCACACACTCACGCACCCAACACTCACTCAAGCACTCACGCACACATACACACACATATATGCACACTAACACAAACTCACGCACCCAAAACTCACTCAAGCACACACACATGCACACTAACACAAACTCACGCACCCAAAACTCACTCAAGCACGCACGCACACATACACACATATATGCACACTAACACACACTGACTCATACACACACATGCATGCACTCACACACATAGCTGTAATAATATTAAAATAATAATAATAATAATAACGTAATAACATTAATTTTCAATACAATTCAATAATCTAAGATAGTGCTTATTGAATTATCACTGGGACTAGACTTATTTCTTGTTTCAGAGAAGCAGGAAATCTTCGTTGTGTATGGAAATGGTACTAATTTAAAAGAGAAGTAAAGATTTAAAATTTAAATAATACTTTTGGTCTTAAAAATAATTTTGAATAGTAATCCCATTTATGTTTAAATCTGTATCTCAATTTAATACTCATTTTAGTTGGTTGAAAAGTAAAAGATAAAAATATGATCTTTATTGAGTACTTGCTAAAAAATTGTAAAGACTTCAGAAACAATTATTTCCGTGAGAGTTTTAAAAATAAAAAATATATCACAAGACATTCAATATGTTGCTGAAGGATTAAATTTTATAAAAGGCACGTACAAACACTCCAAAATTTAATGTGTTGCAAATATTTCTTTAATGCAATGGAGAAAGTACGGATATACAATTTGAGAAATATCGTTTTTTAAATATAGTTGTACCCTTGTGAGAAGCGTTTCGAAAAATGCCTAAAATGTTACCAAAGAAGGGGAAAAGTTTGTTATGAGAACACCTCCCCCCACCCAAAAAAAAAGTCCACTCTCAAGCCTATTTGGGAACTGTATAGTTTAAGGTATCCGACTACCCTAAAACTGTGAATTTTGCCAAAAATTGACAATTTTTTATGATATTATTTTATGGGCCATCTTATTAGTTTTATGGAAATACCAAGTTTATCATTTTTCGTTTACTAGAACAAAAACTGTAAGTGTTTTAGTAAAAGCATATGCCATTACTTTAAGCAAGATGTCATACTTTAAACGCGTTTTACTCGAAATGGGATTTTTAGAAAATAATCAAATGGGGTTAGCGATTGCAAAAAAATGTTTGAACGTAATTAACTGCAATTTTTTCTGTAAGTTCTGTATAATAGTAGAATTGTTTTAACTTTCAGACTTATCAATCACTTTTATTACAAAATTTACAGTCCCTTATGTGAATATAATCACTGTCTTTTTAAGCATTTTCATGTAGTAACCGATATAAAGTGCTCTAGTTTTTGTAAAAAAGAAAATATCTCTTATACTGAAGGTCATTTCAAAATTGAATAATATAGTAACACATTAGATCGAAAAAATTGAAAATTTGTTCATAAACCTTTGGTGCAGAATGGGCCGCGTTTATGCTATTTTTTGTCAATTTTTACCTATTTTTTCCCCATTTTAATAATAATAATTTCTTTTTTTCTTCTTAATTTTAGCACATTTTTCTTAAAATGCACTAAACAAACCTAAAAATTACAAAAAAATCCCTATTTCTCCTTTTTTTAAAAAAATGTTTGTCGCAACCAGTCGGATACCTTAATATGTTTGGCTTTTCCTTAACTTTTTGTAAAAAAAATACATTAAAATATCATATCAGTTCATATCGCAAAAAGTAGAAAAAATATAATAAAAACCAATTTACCAAAGTCTTTTTAAAAAAAAAAACAGATTTAGTCCTTTACCTTATACGGAAATGTAACTTTACGGAAAATCAATACAACAAATAGTTACATAGTACATTCTGAAGCCAGATATAGCTCATATGAAATAACAAACAAACACCAACAGTTTGAAAGAAACTTTTGAATAAAACATTTGAGCGATACATATAAATGGAACATGAACTTTGAGTAGCCACGTGTCAGGTAAACAAACCTAGCGCACAGTATTTCACTCGATAAAGGATTTTTTTTGTATTTATCTTTGGAAGAAGCTTTCTAGTAACCACAAATCAAATTTGCATTAATAAATATTAATAACAACGACGCACTTAATGTTTTCGGCTTTGCTGTTATGGATATGTTGTAAATATCGCAAATTTTTTTTAGATATAGTTTCTTCGCTCGAATGGCCAAGAAGTTAACTTAAATGAATTTGAAATTTATGGATTATTTAATTTTTTCAATTATTTAACACAAAAAAAATGAACATATACAGTAGCCCTCAAAAGTGCTCGCGTGAGTTATAATTTTTTTTGTAAAATAATGTTTCCAACTAATAAAGACTAACATATCGGAATTTTAATTTTTCCTAATATCTGCAACTTGTTGTTATTGAAAGAATCTAATCAGTTTTTAAAATATAATATAACTATTATTTTAAACAATTAAAAATAAAAGCTGCAAAAAAATTACGCTTCAAATGTCTTCGTGCACTTAAAAAACCTCAACATAGCTCTTTAAAAATATTGTATATCTTTCGTAATTAGTACTTATTAGGATATCTTTTAGCATCCATCCACAATAATCTCACAAAAATTCTTCTATTTTTGTGATTATTGTTTTTTTACTTGTTTTGGTTCTGTACGTCACGTTTTCTTATATTAAATTAAAATTCTTCCCAAATATGTTCTACAGAGCCTAAATAAGGTGATTCAGGAGGTGCTTTAAGAATTTGGGGACAGTTATTGAGACACCAAGTACATTGAGTGCTTAGGGGGGGGGGTCATTATCTTGTTTATAAATGAAATCGGTTCAAGTACCCAAATTTAGGGTAGATAATTTCAAATTGTTCTTTCAAATAATTCAATAAAACTTGTGATTCACAATACTGCAAAAAATACTATACTATCTAACCTGAAGCCGATTTATACCCCACACAGGAAAACCTCCTACTCCATAATTCACTGTTTCAACTTCATTCTTGAGAATTCATTTTTTTCCTCCAAACTATTATACACCCCTCGGAGCCGAAAATGTTGAATTTTTTATCATCCCAACTAATTTGCTGTTAATATGTTGAGTTTTCTTAAACTTAATCTTAATGCTGTTATTAATTAATAATTCGTAAAATAAGAAATTTTCATATAAATATTATAATTGATACTACTTACATAACACAAATATATTTTGTTGCTTTCAGAGTAATTTAATATAATTTTTTTTTCATTTAGCGAATTAAATTTAGTAACATAGTTTAAAGCCAAACGATTTCTTATTTTTAATATATTACCATAAATTTTAAATAAAAATAATTCAATGAAAAATTCGTGTTTAACAAATATCATTTGCATTATACGGAAATGAGCTTATGAAATTATAAATATCGTCCACCAATAAATGAAAGAAAACTTAAAATATTAATCAATGATCGACATTAATTTTATGCTTTTAGGATCCTAAATTCAATAAGTGTTTTAACAATACTGAATTTAGAAATTCATCATTACCTGAGAAAATAATATTTAGTTTTCCTAAGGGTCTCTGCCTGCATATTCCTTGAGGAAATTATATTTTATTCAAATTGCATAAATATATTAAGTACTGCATATGTACGTGTATAAGCCAAGATATTTTCGAAATTTTTAAGTTAAATAGAATAAGCTTACGAATTTACTAATCTTGAAGAAAAAAAAGAAAACTAAGATTTTTCGTCACAAGTGATTTTATTTATTTTTGTTTTTTAAGTTTATTGAAAGGAATCCTTATTCTAACAGAAGAAAAACTCGTATAAATCATTCAAAACCAGTATCAGAAATCCAATTTCCGGATAGTTGGTAAAATTTACATTCGCTCGTTGGAATATCTGAATGTATTTGATCATCATACAGCGAGGCTATCCTAAAGATAAAGAAACATAGATGGGTGACCACGTGCCACATACAAATTTCCCTACGTGTTCTTTTTCCAAACAAAGAAAAAGTGGTGCAGAAAGTATGACTAGCATAGTAATGTAAAATATTAAAAAAATGAATTTAAAAAATGTGTTAGCTCAGGTAGGATTATCAGAAATAGAATTATCGCTATTGGCGTCTGACGTTTTACTTTACAGAAGTTTATTTGGAAACATTCTATTCATTTATCAACAATTTTTCTTTCATGGCGACATGTTTGATTATTATAGTTTTTGATTTCATATTCTGTTTTATATACAGGCTTCGAACTTTGGGGGAAGTTTTTGAAGAATGTCGTCTTTAAGCCAACATACATATAATCTTTTACTCGGAATTATATGGTACTCAGAAATAGTTTATTACATTATAAATAAAATCACACACACACACACACACACATATATATAATATAATATATAAAAAAAAAAAACTATATATTACATTTTAAATGCAAATTCCTTCGGATGCAGCAAAGATCATAAACATCCTAAGCCAATTTCCAACTAAATTTTTTGTGATTCCAATATTAATTTAACCATTTATCCTTTCAGTTTTTTTACCAAAAATGTTTTAAAATTAAGTGGTCCTTAAATGATGGTGTTATTTAAAAAATACATTGATGCCACTAAAAAATCAATTACATTGAAATGATATTAAAGGTTTACTGAATTGATATTGCTATGCTTTTATTTCTGACGCTATATTTGAAATGTAAAAACTATTTTAGTCTTTGAATGTTTTATTAATTCATTAAAAGTTTTTTTTATTGAGATTTGATTAGAAATTTCACGTAAGAGAAACAAATAAAAATATTGCAGCCCTCTATTTCTTTTATAAGATGAACATAATTCTATTCTTTCATTAAAACGCAAATACATATAAATTCTTGAAATAGTCGATGGATTGTAATCAAATTCTTACAGCAAGGCTCTGAGGAAGTAAATTAAATATCCTCGTTCGAACACACGAGGAGTAACGTTTACCGAAAAGAATTTCCTTAATTAAATCAGCGGTTCCTCACTCACAATTAGATTAAATTTCACATCCTCAGGAACAGTGAAGGCTCAAATAAGCTGTCAGCTAAAAAAGAGAAAATTGAATTTTAAATACTTCGCAGGCTATTTGAAAATACTTGTAGAATTACACTAGTAAATAAAATATTTATTGAACTCTATAATTAAAATTTAACATCGTAAACACATTTGTATTTGGGTATAAACATACTTTAAAATAAATTTAATTAAAATTTAATTAAGGATTGTAAATATAAATTAATTGTTTCAATAGTATAGAATGGTTGCATCGATAGTGCAATTGCTGTTTATTGTTGATTAAAATTATTATTTATTGTTAAAATTTGTTATTTGTGTTATTCTCTCCATTTTCGTTAGATTGACATGTTAATATATTTCTATTATATGCACATACAAACTCTAAAATACTTAAGTAAATTACTGCATTTTTGTAAAAATTATTTCTTTCCTGAATTGTTAGCGACACATTTATCGTTATTAATACAGATTCAAAATCACGAATCAGAATTTAATGAAGCAAATAAATGCAACATATTGTATTGTGGTTCAATTTATTTAATATTAACCCCTCAAACAAACTTGCTTTGAGAAAAACTTGCAGCTCCCTCGAATTATTTCAGTAATGAATATATTAAACACTATTTTTGAAACGTATACAACAAGCGATTATTAAATTAAAAGTATAAATGTCGTAATTCAGAGCAAATTTTAAGAAATATTAAAATAGCATGAGTGAATATTAACGTGGCACTGTTCAGCTACACAAGGGCTTTTGGTGACGAACCTCGTAATTTAGAACCATGGTCATGTGAAGCGGATGGTACCTCAGCTTGCACCTACCTCTCCTAACTACCACACCACACCAAAGGCAGGACGTTTGAGACATCGACAGATTTAAAGTGCATCGCTCTCCTACAGGACGGATCTTTAGTGGTACTGGGTTTGAACTCGTGACATGCCAGCTACGATCCGATACTTTGGACACTGGGCTACCGCGGGCACATATTAAAATGGCAAATGTTGTGCAACAATGTTGAAATATAAGAAACGATTACAATAATAATATGAATAATTTGTGAGAAGTGAACTTTTTATTTTTATAAACATGCTTGCATTAATAATTTATTTTAATAAATTCATTAATTTAACCCTTTTCAGCACGTTTTTATTAGCTTCACTTGTATTTAACGGAATCTTTGAACTCGATTTTCACCTACTTTAAAAAGTCAGATTAAATTGAAATTTTGCACACTTGTCAAGGACTGATGACAGTAAATAATTTTATAATCTTGTTCCATTGTCCTGATCAGGACTATCAGGATTAACGATTTCTCATTTCCAGAATTGGTGACTAATTTAAGATCCAATTTCCAGATTTGGTGATTAAAAGATTAAGTTACAATCCTCTTGCAAAAACGCTCATAGTTAAAAGAAATGCTACTAACAAAAAAAGGTGTTTTTTATGTGAAAAAGTGAAGGATACCTTGGCGGATCCTACATTTTGCTATCCAGACCGTATCGACGCACTGATGGGATTCCAATGTATTCCAGATTTTAAAAAAATGTTGCATTTAAGATTAATTCATCAATGAATAAATCATAGCTCTCTCACTCTCTTAAATACTATTTTACACACTACTTAAATACTATTTTACAAAAAACACTATTTTATTGTAGATAAAACTAAGAAATGAAAATTAAATTATAGTTTAAAAAACAAAAACAAAAACACGCTTTTATAGTGAATTGAACTAAAAAGTTAAAAAAAAATACAAGAATAAAATGATTAACGAGAAATTAAATGACATTGTAGCAAAAGCGTGGGGTGCTTTGCTCTACATTTTTACATAAACTCTGCGTTTCAGAATAGAACTAATAAGAAATTGTAACAATTGATATAGATTTACTTTTTAGTTCGATTCACTATAAAAACGTGTTTTTTTTGTTTTTTACACTATACTTTATTTATAGAGAAATTCATTTCATAAATAATCATAATAATATTTATAATTAATACCTAAAAATATACGATAAAATCTTTCATATTGTATAAGTGGTTTATTAGTGCAACAATTTAGATTCTGATATTTAAGTAATAATACTAAGTTAAGAAAATAAGTCTTGAGTTTCTTCCTTTCATTGAAAGAGGGGATTACACTTTCATCTTCTATTTCTACTAAACCAGCCAGCTTCTGAAGACGTCGGGGACTATACGCACCTTGTTAGACATTCTTAAAAACCCTTTTTTTTCAATTTTTTTCTTCAAGAAAAAATATGAAAAAGGCATAGAACACACCGTCATATGAGACAGTGATTGTACCGTGGAATACAGCAAGAACAGAAACATGATAAAAATCACCTGTAACATGTCTTTTTGAGATAGTTGATTGATTATTTTCGGGATTTTTTCAACTTTTCTTCTATTAAAAATCATTAAAGTATATTTTTAATTATATTTTTGCATAAAGTTTTAAAATTATCATACTAATTAATATTTACAAACGGCAAAAAAAAAACATTAATCCTTTTCTGTTTTCGCTACCATATTCGGCACAATTATTACCAAAAAGCCACAGAAATATGCCGTACATGAATTGAACTAACCCACCCAAATACATAAAATAATATGTACATAACACATAAACTATTCATACAGCCCAATTTTCGTTTTAGCTTATACCAGATTTGCGGGTATCTACATTTACCTTTTCAACTACGTTTTGTTTCCTTATTGCTTTTTTTAAGTATTGAAGAAACAAATAATCAAGAAAAAAAATTACACTTGATGAATAATTAAAAATCGAATGTCAAGGTCAGAAAATTGAGATCTTTAATAGGTATCTCAATCGTACTCTGCATTTCTAGACCTTCTTCTATTTCTAAGACTGACTGCATTTTCATTACTCGAATTTCAGTAGTAAAAAGTCTTCAAATGTTGTCTGCCTGAAACTCTAAGGATACACCAAGCTTAACTGAATTAAGAGGAAAAAATATGATCAGTAAGGGGATATTATACTAATGGATGAAAGAGGGAAAATATTTGCTTAGGTTATGCATCACCTAGAAAATAGCCCTTTTTTATGAATCCATTTCAAAAATCGAAAAAAAAAATTATCTTAACCCGGCATCACTCGCGTGAAAAAAACAATTTAAACATCTCGCGCAGGGTGTGTCATACCCGAAGGTGTTTACACTATGTTTATACCGTAAAATTTGTATACAAAGGTTAAAAAAGAAGAAAAGTAGAAAGCACAATATGTTTATTACATTTTTCACACGTATATTTAGTTTTTCTGTTCTTTTTAAAAGGGCATTCAGTGCATTGTTTAAATAATCCTTTAATCGCGTCGTGAGTGAGTGCGATGTTTTAACTGGATCTTAATTTTTTTTATAAATCTGTATCTTTTTCAAACTAAACACATAAAGAGTAATTTTCTTTTTTCTTTAAATTTAAAAATTTTAGAATTTCTTTTTATTTCCTCTTACTTTTTTCCCCAGAAATAATTTTTTTTAAAAAAATGATCATCTGAAAATGGATAATATGTGTACTAGTTATCTCCTTTAAAATTACATTCTTCTCAAATGTTTTTGTGTCCTTACATATAAAACATTTATTTTCAACACCGTCTCCCTTTACAAAATCTGGTTCGATTTCAGTGGTGGAATCACACTTGTTGTTATACTCTTCATTTGTTGTGTGCTTTTTCCTAATCATAACCGCAAAGACAATTTCTTCATCCGAAAATACTGTTGCTCTATATCTATTAAGTACTGTATTTATCAAATTACTTAAACACCACTTTTCTTCGTCATATCTACAATAATACGCCATACAAAAAGGAAGATTGTAATTTTTCTAATACATATGAGTATTGTACTCATTCTCCATTACGACTGCGAACTATTATCTGAGGCACATTGTAGAAAGTATCAATTTTTCTTTTATTTCATCAAAATCATCTTATTTATTACAAAACTAGAGGAAAAGAACTTCCTGCCTAACATTGGTCCAACACCATTGTACAAATCATACAAATGTTCATACATATGACTCAAACTGTAAAACTGTAATTTATATTTAGTTCTAAAATATTCGTACCCAAGAATAAATTTATTTTAAAAGAAAAATATCCTGGCGCTGCCAACAATTGTAAGTAATTTTAATTAAGTCAAAAAAATTTTTATTACAGCAACACGGATAAAAAATTTATATAGAGACATCGCTATTCTTGGTTTATTTCGGAAAGTCAAGTTCAAAAGAAAAATTCAGCAGATTATCATTAATAGTTGTAATAGTAAAAATAGAGCAAAGTGGCAGCCAAAGGGGCAATGATGTGGTATTTAATAGTAATAGTAACAGCAGCACTTGAACACTTTTAGTTTATATAAAACTTTGGTGTGTGTAGAAGTAGAATTTCACAAAGTAGATCTTTAATCAAAAATATTGAAATTATTTATTTAAAAGCAAAAAGATTAAAATTAAACTAAATTATTTAAAAATTTTTATAATTCATAACCATAATGATTCAGACACCAACAAAAAAAAAACAAACATAGAACTCTATGGAAAGCAGTTGATTACTTTTAGAATGAATTTTTAAGCAGCATTTTACTTCCTGAATAGAATAAATGCATATTTAACAGTAAAGTGGGAATAAAACCCTACAATTTATGAGAATGTTATTTTTTTGAAAAAGTTAAAATGGATTACTTTGAAGTTTCGAGTCCCTATCATTACTCTTACAACCTTACTTAATAAATGAATTTTATTAAATAGAGAACTTATTTACAATATTAAATTTGAATAAATTAAATTCACAAAAAGCTAGCTGGGTTTATGTAATTAATGTTAAAAATAGAGCTGCTGTGAGAAGTTTTTCTTAAAATGAAATATGCCTCCGAAAAGTTTGCCAACAATTTATTATCAACCAGGCTTTAATCGAGCAAAAAAAACGACCTAAAGTTCTCGCGCGGGTGTGTGTACCCAACGGTGTTTACATTGTGTTTATACCTTAAGATTTGTATACAAAGGTTAAAAAGGGGAAAGAAGTAGGAAATACATGTTTACTACAGTTTTTACACGTAAATTTAGTTTTTCTGTTCTTTTTACAAGGGCATTCAGTGCATTGTTTATACACTCCTTTAATCGCGTCGTGAGTGAGAGCGATGTTTTCACTCGATCTTAATTTTTTTTAAAATCTGTATCTTTTTCAAACTAAACATATAGGAGTAAACTTCTTTATTCTTTAAATTTAAAAATTTTGGAAATTCTTTTTTTATTTTCTCTTATTTTGTTCCAGCAATAGTTTTTTTTTTCAAAAGTTCATCTGAAAGTGGATAAGATGTGTACCAGTTATCTTCTTTAAAATTACGTTCTTCTCAAAGGTTTTTGTGTCTCTCTATATAAAAAATTTATTTTCAACAGTGTCTCCCTTTCCTAAATCTGGTTCGATTTCAGTGGTGGAATCACACTTGTTGCTATACTCTTCATTTGTGCTTTTTCCTAATCATAACCGCAAAGAAAATTTCTTCATTCGAAAATACTGTTGCACTATATCTATTAAGTAATGTATTTATCAAATTACTTAAATACCACATTTCTTCGTCATAACTACAATAATACGCCATAGAAAAAGGAAGATTTTAAAGCGTACTCACGTATTAAAAAAATGTAACTCTACTTCACGCGCAGGGCGTGACACACCCGAGGGTGTGGTATCCAAAGATCTCTTTAAAAAATTTGCTGACAGGCTTAATCCCCTTGAAGGTTATGATCTTAAAGTCAGCTAAACCAGGAATCATCCATTTTCCGAAAAAGGTTTAGCAGGAGCGTTGAAAAAAGTTGACGGTGGGTATGACACACCCTGCGCGAGTGGTGCCGGGTTAATATTCGGGAACTTAATAGCCATTTCAAGCTGTAAAGGTGTTTTTTCACGATATGTACAACAAACAAAAATTGCGTGGGAATTAATAATAGAAAAAAAAGACCTAAAATTATACTCAAAGTTAGGAACATCCACAAAAATACAAAATGAAATTATCGATATGAAGAAATCACTTTTAAAATCACAATACGTCTACCTTAGTCATTTGTTTTAAAACAAATAATCTAAAACCTTTACTTTCCACTAAAATTTTAACACATAAAATTAATTAAATTAATCATTACAAATAATTTGCTTTATGTTAAGCTATTCACAGATCCTCTTACATTGTCCATGCAATCCCAAATTTTTAATTTTCCACGGACCCTCTAAGCAGTCACAAAGACTTCTATTCACAGATCCTCTTACATTGTCCATGCAATCCCAAATTTTTAATTTTCCACGGACCCTCTAAGCAGTCACAAAGACTTCTATTCACAGATCCTCTTACATTGTCCATGCAATCCCAAATTTTTAATTTTCCACGGACCCTCTAAGCAGTCACAAAGACTTCTATTCACAGATCCTCTTACATTGTCCATGCCAGTCCCAAATTTTTAATATTCCACGGACCCTCTAAGCAGTCACAAAGACTTCTATTCACAGATCCTCTTACATTGTCCATGCAATCCCAAATTTTTAATTTTCCACGGACCCTCTAAGCAGTCACAAAGACTTCTCTGAGGACCAGAGGAGCCATTTTGGTTGCGTATGTTCTAGATTAAGGACATGCGCTGTTGTTGTAATTTATTTGTCTTTTAAAAAATGGCGCACAAGTTCATGTGCAGTAACATTGTAGTACACATACCTTGTGAAGAGTTCAATGCTGAAGAACACATACTCGCCACTTGCAATCATTCCAATTTCTTCAGCAGCCAATAAGATTTCTCGAACAGTGTCTGGTGAAGCACATATCACGATAACTGAAAATAGAAATGAGCATCAATCAATATCGGGAGTAAAAGGGGGTAGGATATATACTAATGTACACATTTAATTAAAATATGGCTTATACACTAGACAAGACGTCATATCACTTTTATACAGTATTTGATATAAGCATGCTAAATGTGTAACAGTCACTCCAAAGCCTATCACCTACAATCATATTCCGAGTACCGTGTACTCGAAAGATCCGAATTGAACCCTATCTTATAATAGCTATAGTTGCCGTGACATAAAACTTCAGATAATAACTACAAATACAAATGATCACTTTGGTGAATTTATTATATTAATATTCCCTACTTAAGGGTCACGAGGTAGACCAAATAATACAGATATATTCCTAATTC
Organism: Trichonephila clavata; assembly: GCA_019973975.1. NCBI lineage: Eukaryota > Metazoa > Arthropoda > Arachnida > Araneae > Nephilidae > Trichonephila > Trichonephila clavata. Next base: position 15,653 of record BMAO01035266.1, read on the forward strand.
CCTCCGGGGTCTCAAAGTGCTACAGTAAAAAAAAACTTATAAGAATACAGAAAAAAAACATTTGAAATAATATATAAATATTTAAAGTTTTATTTACATACTTTACAGATGTTATATGCTTGAAAACTTGGTTACACAGCATGCATTAATACAACAGTCCAATTCCTGCCGTACTGTTCTCAACATATGTTATTAACAACACTTGTTATCCTTTCAGTGTTTTTTGAAAACTTGGACTTTTACATTAGACCAGTGCATCTCAAACTTTAAATATTTGCGACCCAATCATTCAATCATAATTTTCATCGCCCCATCCCACCGTACAACATTACATTTAATTCAATTGTACTATATTTTGATGGCAAAGCTACAATAAAACTTTAACCTTTTAAGTACCACCAGCGTATATAAACGTCTCACACCGCCATTCAATTTCCGTGGACGTATATATACGTCTTTCTGAAGTATGACATTTTCTGAGCACTGCTATCCATAAAAATATTCCGAAAGCTTTGGAATGCAATGAAAAGACCTTGATAGTGTTTGCGAGGGATTTACTTATTTCAGGGGATTTGCTTTTATTTATTTATTTTTATCTCCTTCTCCCAAAAATTACATACGCGCGATTACGTGGAAAACGGAGGCATTGGCGAGCGAATCGCTTAACTTTTAACATGGGTTTAAGGAATTAATTATAAACCGTACAAATTATTAAGATCAGAGTTAATTTTTACATTTAATTTTATATATGACAAGCACATCGGGTCTCTGGTAATTACCAAACATGTTCTTAACTTAGTATTGTTAAATTAATTATAAAATACATTGTGCAGCACTGATACATTTTTAAGTGTATTATATCAATGTAAATGTGTATTTTATTGTTTGTTAGGTCAAAATGTATTTTCTTTGTTCACTTTCAGTAAATTAATAACTTTTAAAATAATCTTTTGTTTTCGACTTTTCAACAGGCACACGCTGCACTGTTTGATAAACGTTGCATTAGACCAAGTTTTGGTACCCCTTTTCATCGTATGTTGAAGCACAACTGCATGAAAGGATAGCACGAGCTTAATTGAATAAAGTGAGGGACTGAATTATCGCTTTGATTTATCCCGTATGTTCACATATAGAACATTTGTAAAATATGTAAATAATATTAGCAATTTTCTAAATGCCAGGGTCGTTTTATTCCCCACTTTAAAAATTAAACACTTGGTTTTGGTTTGTTTTCAATTCGAAGGGAAAAAAATATAATTACATGCATTTTCCCTCCATCAGGTGGTGCCATTTTCTGCCCTAAGTTCACCTCAGCATTTAGATAAAATAATAATAAATTTCCTTAATTTCAATTCGTGATTATAATATTCCTTTGTTATATTTCCCCCTATATTTTCCTTATTCGAATGCAGACAGGGGAATGATTATGCTGCCTCTTTTGTCGATCTTCACTTGTAGCTGAAGGTTGCTGAATGGGAACGCTCTCTTCGAAATTATAAAATGCAAATAAATACTTCAATTTCTACTTCACTTTTTTGCCACAACTAAAGGAGTGCTTCGAAAACTTTCAATATTTGCGACCCAATATTCCCAATCATAATTTTCATTGCACCCCTTTCAAAAACAAAAAAAAATTGGCAGTTATAGAGACTGCCGATAGAAGTGAAAACTTAGAACTTTTAGTATTAAAATTTGAAATTTCATGATGTTTGAATAAAAATTATCAACATCAATCTGGATTTCACATCTATTGACACTCCTAGCAGCAACTAAATACATGTTTATATGGTTTTTTTATTATTCAAATATATTACGGGCTGTACAAGGTCATGACAAAATATAAATACAATTCGATTGAAATAACAATTAATATACAATCATATTATTTATGGATAGTATTTGTATTTAATTAAATTTCAACGTTCTTGATTATTAACATTATATTAATTGTTTGCCTAATTGTCATCATTAATTTCAATAATACTTAGACTTTTTTACTTTCAATTATTTCATTTTGTTCTAAAAAAGATACAATAGGCTTATGGTAACTAACGTAAGAAAGGAAAATGTTTGATTCAAATTTATCTAAATATCGCGTTAAAACCGCATCGATCGTCGTTTTATATTTTGTAGTACTAAGTTTTCGATCATTGGACATATTTAAATTAAGTGTTTCATTTAGAAATTCAATTAATGGTAGATTTTTATCATCTGCAAAGTTAATATTGAAGTATCCACTTAAAATCATCGGTACATTATCATATATATATATTTCGCCAAATCTTTTTTCGAATATTTCAGAACCTTTTTTTGTATAAATCATCCAATTTTCGAATAAAAATTGTTGTATCTGAGATCCAGGATAGATCCTATCATAGATTTTCCAGGCGAAATATAAACGGCAATCATAAACATGTATTGCCCATTCTCGGAATCGCAACGAGCAATGCACAGTATATACGCATTGAACTTTTCACTAAATCCATTCAATTTCACTTATAAGATATACACAGCACTATACGTCAGCTGTATAGCTACAGATATACTACTATGAGCATGTCGGTGACGCGAACGCACAAAATTTCGCCCATTGAAAAGTGTCTAAGGCGAACAGCTGACTGAGCATGTGCCAGTCAGAGCATGTCGGTGACGCGAACCCATAAGATTTTCCCCTACCAAAAAGTGCTCAACGCCGCTAAAGAAGTTTTCACTTCAAAAACAACAAAGTATTAAATTCAATAATACGATACTTTGACTCTAAAAATACAATACGACATTAATCTCTTAAGTGCCACCGGCGTGCATAAACGTCTCACTCAACCAGTGAGTTAATTGACCCAAACGTATATATATACGTCCAGCCGTAGTACGATTTTTTTATGAACTGCTATCCGTAAAATTATTTCGAAGGTTATGAAATGCAATAAAAGGACCTTAACAGTGTTTGCGAAGGATTTACTTATATCAGATGATTTGATTATTTATTCTTTTCTACCGCCCCCCCCTCCCTCAATACACGTCATACCCTTGTCTACTTCTTAATTGGTGGGTTTGGGGAACGATTCATGTAATTTTTAAACGGCATTTTAGAGCTTAATTATGAACCGTACAAATTATCAAGATAAGTGTTAACGTTAGCATACAATTTTATATAGGGCATGCCCATAGCGTCACTGGTAATTATTAAATTTGTTTTTAACTTAATATTGTTAAATTGATTATAAAATACATTGAACAGCACTGATATTTTTATAAGTGTATTATATCAGTGCAAATGTGTATTTTATTTTTTAGTATGTCAGAATATATGTTTGTTTGTTTCTGTCAGTAAATTAATCACTTTTTAAATAATCTTTTGTTTTTGACTATTCAATATGCTCAAGTCTCCTTTGTAGGATTATCTCGCCCCGTAGGAGGGTGCACCCCACAGTTTGAAAAAAAACTGAACTAAAGCTTATATTTTTATTGAGATATACGAAGTACACATACATTCTTAAAAATTCATTTTATAACCTAATTGGTACCTTACGGCTACTTTTTACAGAGAGTAATATATCCCAAGATTTCTTAAAATGTACATCACATTTCGTATATATTTGTAGCAAAATATATTTACTCTTGCATTAGAAAAGTAATAAAATAATCATTTTTAAAATTGTAAACTCTATCCTTGAAAAATGTATTGTAAATATATACAAAGCTATAATCCATTGATTTACGTATGTTATGAATTTGTAACAGATTTTCTAAATAAGTTATTTTTTCTTCCACTCTCTAATGTGATTTTTACGAGAAATTCTTACTCAAACAAGTTAAATTTATGTTGTTAAATCATTCAATATGTGGAAAGGGATTAATTTATAAGACTTCAATTCTATTAGAAATAAAGAATGAAGTAAAAAAGCATCACAGCAATAAAATCCTTGCTCGAATTTGCATTTGTTCTGTAAAACCTATTTTCCCTTGCTGTGAAAAACTAGTAAAATTCTCTCGAAATTCTGGTAAGTCTTCCAGTGATTCTACATCAACATGTACGATTCAAATGCATCAAAGAAGATACACAGGTATTAAACTGAAAAATGCATCACTTGCGCTACCTTTGTAAAAGAATCTATTTGAATAGGCTGAGCATCACTGCTACGAGAAAATACGAGTTTGAAGATGCAATACAACATTCCTATTTCAATTTAAAGGAGAAAAGAGGTAAAGCTGCAGAATAAATTGAGTATTACATTGTATAAGATATTCTATTTCAGTTTCATGCTAAAACAAGAAAAGAAAAGAATCCCTTTCCCCCTGAAAGCTGCATTCTTCGAAGCTTTCATATCAAGAATTAATATTAGAGCAATATATTATACTGTATAAGTTATTTTCACTTCTTTCTTAGTTTCAAATACAAGGCTGAAACTCGTAGCAGAACTAATATTTAAACAGTTTATAATGCCTAATCTTATATCCTCATGAGAAATATAAAAAAAAGGAGAACTTAATTGAATTTATTAATGATATATTTTAAATAAAGTTATTCCATTTAGAGCTGTTGTTGTTTCTTATCGAGCACCATTGATAGCAACTTCAGATCAACAGGCCGACGAAATTCAGCGTAGCAAAGTGAGGGGGAGCATGGTTACGTCTTTTGATTAAATGACAGCTATGGACATCATGCAGTCAACATAACACTTTTGCTCCATTTCACTCTAATATTCCAGAGGTTCTTCTTCCCCTCTTTTACCACCAACCTCTCGATAGGACTTTTGTATCGCTGAATATTTAGATTGACCCCAGGTCACGCAGTCGCTTTTCCCTTTTCAAACAATCATGTATTTTCAGATGATTCGAACCCGGGCCGAATTATAATTTCTTGGGGAAAATACACAATTTGAAGTATGTTTATAAACAGAGTGCGATAAAAGTTCTTTTAAACCTTAATTTTTTTTTAAAAAAAGAAGAAATGGTGATATAAAGTGCATTTTGCATTGAAGTGATCACAAGAAAGTTGGAATATTTTTTAATAGAAAACATTTTTAGGTAGAAATATCACTGACAGAGTGCACTGCCAATCCTAAACATAATGTACAAGACAAAAAGATAATCTCAAATAATTTATTCTTCCAGGAACAATTGCTCAAGATACCTCCAGAAAATTATCTGACACACAACAAATGCATAATGCAATCTTTCAACCTCAACCAATCACTCTGTCCTCAACAAAGGGAACTAATAGGAATCATTTTACTGAATTGGCATAGTATGAAAATGAGTCATTCTGCAAGAAGCTTATTACAGGTATACACCTCTTTGATTTAAAGAGGGCACGATTAAAAATATTTTTGCACCAACAAATATCCGGCTATCTTTTGAGCCTTTACATCGAAAACACCGCCATTTGTATATGTGTGTACTTAAATTAATATGTATTATAATGTTTTTGTCTCTATACCTATGTTTACACCGATTGATTTTTAATTGAGTGAAGTACTGGGGCTGGTGCAGGAGTGGAAAGAGATACTACCAATTTTGATGGTGAAGTTGAAGCTGTGTACATTGCTTTGAATCAACTAAGCCCTCGAAATAGTTATTTTCTTCGGGCTATTATTTTATCTGATAGCAAAGCCGCTTGGCAGGCTATCTCCAATAAGAAACTTTGCACTTCCGAACGAATTTGTGAATGTAGAAAGATTCGCAACACTCTGGAGCACTCAATTGTCTTGTAACGGACACCAGCTCATTGTGGCATTGGATATGAAATAGCCGATTTTCTGGCAAATGAAAGGACTATTCCACAAACCATTTTCAATTCTGTAAAACTCCTAATTAGATTAGAATTTAAGAGGAGGTTTGCCTACTATTTATAAATAGAAGGTAAGGTAAAGGCCTGGGAGTGTCTCTCAAGTTTAAAGTCAGTTATTCTCGATTTTCCTCGTCCTGTAGCTCGACACGATTGTTTGATTGTCCATCGTTTTAAAATTCGGTGAAAGGACACTTCAGCCTGTACTCTTTGTGTCTCTGGACATTCCATGGATAGAACTATATTGAAGAATGCACTACGTTATTGTCTTTTAAGGTATCCGACTGGTTTCGACAACTTTTTTTTAAAAAAAAGGAGATATAGGGAGGTTTTTAGATTTGTTTAGTGCATTATATGAAAAATAGCTAAAATTAAGAAGAGAAAAACAAATTATTATTACTAAAATTGGAAATGAGTAAAAATTGAAAAACAAATAACATAAACGCGGCCCATTCTGTACTAAAAGTTATCAACAAATTTTCAATTTTTCAATTCTAATATGTGTTGCTATGTTATTCTATTTTGAAGTGACTTTCAGGATAAGAGATATTTTAAGTTTTACAAAAACTAGAGCACTTTATCTTAGTTATTATATAAAATTGTTTAAAAAACAATGATTATATATTCACAAAAGGAACTGTAAATTTTGTAATAAAACGGTGCTTAATAAATCTGAAGGTTAAAATACTTCTTCTACTATACAGAACATACACAAAAAATTTCTTAATTATCTTCAAATCTTTTTAGCAATCTCTGGCCCGTTTGAGCATTTTTTTAAAAAAAAACACACATTTCGAGTAAAATGCGTTTTAAAGTATGTCATGTTGCTTAAAGTAATGGAATCTGCTCTTACTAAAACACGCAGTTTTTATTCTAGTGAACGGAAAATAATAAATTTGGCATTTTTATAAAGCTAATAAGATGTCTTATAAAATAAAATCATAAGAAAACAATTTGCCAATTTTTGGCAAAATTCATAGTTTTAGGGTAGTTTCCTTTAACTCTATTATTCTTAAGTATAGGGAAGCTAGATCGAGACTAAGGGCTTAGTAGCTAAATATCTGGCATTTATATAAATAAATAATTTTAGTGTATATATGTAAAACTGAACATTTCAAAATGTGAGAAAAGATGTAAAATAAATCACACACAACGTCATGAAATAACAGGAAGTAAAAGTTTGACATAATCAAATTATGTCATATAATTTATGTTAATTATGTTAATATAATTTCTTAACATTATATTTTACAGTTGGCAAACAAATGCTTGTAGTTTGTCATATTTCACATTACAGTTGTAATACCTAGTTCATTTTTAAGGTTTGCTGGAAACCATAATGATATCGCTGTGATAAAATAGTATTTTCTCTCTTGATATGAAATATTTTCTAGGGCGAAATGTAATTATTTATATTTGCATAGTTAACTATTTATATTTTTTTAAAACCAGTCGTAGAAGCATATAAAATATAAAGACTTCTATGTAATTTGTTAATTTGTGTTTTACTAAACATAAAAAAATGCATGTACTTCAAAGATATATATTTTATATTTTTGAAAGAACGTTTTTTTTTAAGTAATCGAGATCAAGAATGAAGGAAATATAAAAGTGTATGTGTTGCTTGTTTATATTTTTTACGAAGTATTTTTAAAGAAATAAACATATTTTAAGAATTTTTTTAGAACACATTTCTAGTGATATTCCGGACCTAATTCAGGATATCGGAAATGTTATTAAAACACATATAAAACAATGATATTATGTACTACTTATATATATATATATATATATATACAGAGAGAAAGAGAGAAAGAAAGAGGGGAAGGGAGAGTCAGAGAAAGAGAGATTGGTGGAATCGAAAACCATACAAAACCATGATACTGGGTGCCGGACCAATGTAGCGATGCAACAGTTCAGCAGCCTTTCACCACGTTTTCCAAACTGGAATCCGACCATTGTGATGTTACAGGTAGAAGAGGGATTCATCAATAAACATAATGCTGTTCTATTCCGTTGTCCATTTATGTTGTTTATCCCTCATTGGTGGTGCAAACACCTGTGGTTTCACAATCAAGTGTACATGAAGCAAAGGGAGCCTTGCGGATATTTCACTCTGCTGCAAACTAGGTCGAATAGTATTGGTGGACACCGAATGATGTGTAACAGATTGAATCTGTTATGCTATGGTTCATGATGTGGCTGCGGGATCCATCACTGCCATGTGTCCAATCTTCCTGTCATCACGGGCAGTGGTTCAACGAGGTGGGTGCAATGGCCACGTCGGTTCGTCGTTTCCTCTTACATCCAGTGATGGCTGATTCGCATCACTGTTGCTTGGTTTCGACCAACACATTAACCGAATTCTCTTAAGGATAATTCACAATTCTTATAGTCTACTATACACCTTTGGTTGAATTCAGAAACAAAGTCAAAAGACACTCGCGATCTTCCATAAGGCATAGATAAACAGCTTACGCAAAAAAAGCACGAAATAATAATTGCCGTACTTTAAAACACCAATCTGTGCTCCCCTTATATAGAACTTGCAGGAGGATCTACGGTCGCTCGTGATATGCGTCTGCGCTAACGATTTTCATATTTCATGGCCTGCGTGGTCAGCTGTATAATGTGGAGATAAAGTTGCAATTACAATCCCTCTAATTCCGAATCTGACTTCCTCATATTTATGTAAACATATACACATGTATTACAGATTTTTTTTTGCAAATATAAAAGGAGTAATTAATTAATTGGGAAAATAAGAAAAAGTAAAGAGGAAATAAGGGGAAAAATGGCATAGTAGATAACTTATATTAATTAGTATTTATTTTGAAATAAAAAAAGTTGGCATTAGTAATTTCAAAGAAACAGTATCTTTGATAGGGACGTAGATCCGATTTCATAAACTTCAGAGCTGAGAATAGTCTTTCCTTACTAACTTGAGTAGAAGAAAGCTGTTACGCTGTTAGGGTAACTTCTTTAGCTGTTCCGGATATAAATTCTAAAGGGGTGTATTGCAATAGAGATTGCTTTATTTTCAAGCGTAAATTGATAAGTATTTTCAGTAAATTCATAGTTTTTTTAAAAATAATTTTGTTTTCGACTTTTCAATATGCTCGCTCCCTCCTCATAGTGTTGTCACATCCCCTAGAGAGGAGCACCCGAAAGTTTGAAAAACGCTGACGTAAGGGGGTTTTATCGCTACGTAAAAGGGGTTGTCACGACACTAAGGTTGCAGGTGAAGTTTGGGACACCGAAAGAGCAGATATTGCTATAAAAATAACTAAGTTTATCTGTTTATCAATTTACTATCAAGCAAGATTAAAAACTAATGGAGTAATCAATTTAAATAGATTACTTTAAAGGGGTCGACAACGTCTATAAGAGATCATGTTAAATTGCGTAAACTTATGTACCGTTTTCTCAGACACACTACTCACTTCTCAAGGATAAACTTTTTACAGTTGGTTATGTGTACTATCAGTAATACCTTAACGAAAAGTTTTGTCCTTTTGTAAAAAATTCAATAAAATTTGAAAAATAATGAATTTTTTAAGAATTGTCCAAATTTTTCCCTGAAATTTAGTTTTAAAATGTCATATCTAAAAGAGTTTACTAAATATATCGAATTCCCGGCATTAAAATGTGTAAACATATTAAAAGTCTGCTCAATGAAACTTGAGGATTATATGATAAGTAGTTTTGAGAAAAAGTACATAAAGTGAAAAATATTACATTTTGATAAAACAGACTAAAGTAAAAATTTGTAATTTTTGAGCATTCACTTTTTTTAATACTTTTCAGAAACATATGAAGCATTTTCTTTACCCTCTGATCCTACAAAAGACTCTACTAATTTTTAATTTTTTTCATTATTTTTAAAAATTTAGCCCTTTTTTTTAGGATCTCAAGATGATCTCGTTGGGATACACAAATCCTACGTGCATCTAATTTTTGAAGCATGACACACAGGTAAAACTTTGTTCAACATCACAATGTTTAAAGATCATTAATTTTGCTACATGACTCATATTGAACTGCGCAATAGCCATATTTACCCAAATTTTAGCGCTTTTAATTCCACGAATGTAGAATTTAGAATCAATGGTAGAATGTAGAATTTGGAATCACTGTTATAAACTGACTCATTTGAACAAAAGACGTGTATCCATGCACTTTTGGATATTCCCAATACACTGTATTTTTTTCACTTGAACATCAAATGGATTTGTGCACATCAGAAACTTATACAAGGAAAAACACAGGTACTCTTAGCAGAGCTCATTTGATGCGCCTCAAGGAGTAACTTCATTTATAAAATAAATAAAACTACTTCTAACTATCGTATGTACCCATGCCATATATAAATTTGAACAGAAATACTTGAACTCTTAGGAAATATAAAAAAGTGAAAATTGATAAATTTTCGAAAATTTATGTGCCGGATCCCTTAATTCCGAAGATGAATAATTATGCACTTAACTGAGTGTGATCCGATGAAACAGCCCTGGTCAACTGGATATTTCTATATAAAACTTATTTTTAAGTACAACAAGAGCTTCTGATTGTCTATTTGCATATCTCACTATGATAGCAGCCTAACGATATCCCTGGCACTCAAATTGCTTTGGT
>BMAO01035267.1:0-152886 GCA_019973975.1 Trichonephila clavata
AGAGTTTCGAAAAAACACTTCGCTATGCTTGGTCATCCCGTACTTTGTTAAGGGAAAAGACATTCATTTGTTACAAACTGATAATATCATTCCTATATGGTATCATCGTTTGGAGGTTGACAACCAAACTTAATACGGATCGCTCGTTATACAGTAATAGCATATTTTCTCCTTGCAACCTGGACAACACAACGCTTTCTGTCACTAGTCGCAATGTTTCTACTAGCACACTGATCAACGAGAAAACGGGGGATTAGCATACCTTCAAGTGCACACGCACACATACTAACAAAACTGTTTCAGTTGCTCTTTCATTCGATGTACGCGCGCGCGAGTCATACTAATTTTGTATGTAATAAATGCCATAAAGCGTTAAATAACCTATATTCTTTTAGAAACACCCGGTATATTTCTGGAAGCAAAGCATCTATTCTTGACTTATAGCAGAGGAATTGTCACAAACTAGGTGAATCTAATAATTATATTACTTCTGGTATATAACCTTTTGATTGAAGGGATTGTAAAATAATACATTAATTTAAAAACATTTTTACTTGGCTTTAACTTAAAAAGGTCTGAAGAAAAATGATGCAACCATTTGTGTTTTATACTGAACACAAGAACAAAAAAATGACAAATGAAATGTCGGGATTGTATATTAAAAATTTAAATTGGATCAAAGCAATTTCCCTTTTCCAGCTCTAGTTCAGTCTACTTTTAAATCACTTGAACTCAAATCCATTATATTTACTGCTGATAATATATCGACTTCAGTATCTTGTCTTAGTTTCTATGTGAATCCAGATAATATAAGAAAAATGAAATTGAATACACATTTTTTGTAAGTATAATACAACATTTCAAAGAATTTACTTCTACTAAATATGACGTCTGCGATGGCTTCAAATCTTTTAATGACGTGAAACTGTCTCAATAAAATGAAAGGAGTTAGAAGGAGCAAATGAAGAGCTTTTTTGGTCCATACATGTACATTTATTTGCAAATTTCTGTAATTTTCATTCATTTTTTTTTAAAAAATATTTACTGTGTATGCTGTAACAATATACAGATTATATAAATTAAAATGTGTTTTTATCGCATGTCTTTTTATTTTTAGGTGTGTTGTCTGTTAACCCTGACAAAAATCAGAGACTCTGAAGATGAAATGAAGTATATCACAAAAATGCGCAACATCATTATAAATCAAGTCGGGAGCAGGGAGGAGTATCAATACTTGAAGAATAATTCCTTTAAACACGTTTTACTAAGCCTAAGGGAAAGAAGAAACTGTTTGGAAATGTGTCTAAGGCATGCCCTTTTAAAAGTTATGAGAACCTTTGTTTCGATGGAAAGTTATAGACCCTTCTTCCTTTATCCGATAATGGAAATTAGCAACGATGGGATTCCCGAACCTAATAGAAATCAAGAACCAGAATATGTTCGGAGTACTCGTCAACAACAGCGTGCCGAACTTTATATAGTAACTACCTTCAAAAGTGCAAAATGTTTTTCTTTTGCCACTTTTTGGTTCTTTTGGGATTTACTGCATAGAGCGTTAATGCGTTATAACAATCTAAAAAATTTCGAATTACGTAATGTTGGAGATATCTTGGATTCAATGCATAATTCTATATGGAGACGTGTGTTTGCGAATAACTATACATACTTCTATTCGTCAGACACCAACGTGTCTGCTTACGTGATAGAACAGTCCCGAAGACCTAGCCCAATTCGTGTATTGGATGAAGTTTTCGTGCGCCAAAGGAATGGTGCTTTTAACCAACTAGGAATTCTGGAAATCATTTCTTCGCCATACTACTACGTACTTCCATATCAAATTGAAAGAGATAACGAAAGTATAAAAAAGTTCATACTGCATGGTATAGATGAACGTAATGTCGACAAGTCTCTTGCGGATGAGGAGTTGTACAGTTTTAAAAGTAGATTAAATGTTGCTAGAAAGAATGCATAGCAACTGGATTAAATTGTTCCTTCATATAAGTAAACAAATAACTTGCCTAGTTCAAACTAAGAAAAATTCATTTTAAAGTTATGGAAAGTTTTTACTTTCCTGTTTGGATACCAATATTACGGCATTTACTTCACAATGACTTTGTTTTCGCGCTCATTATATGTTTTACACTTTAGTTTTACAATTTCTTTTTAGTCATTTATGGAATTTATAGTTACATTTTAGATATGGTTTTAATGATATACATCCACCATGTATTAGTTTTTTTTTTTCAAGAAAAAAGGAATATTTAAATCTGATTTTTTTAGTGTATTATTTGCATAAAAAATTATTTTATTTTTTTTACCGTTGCTTCGAAAAATGCTTTTATATAGGTCACATCATATGGCGGATTTAAAGTATCAACGTTATAGGAATATATGCACATTTAATCAAAAAGGGTCAAATCTTATTACCACACACAAGCCTTCAAAGGAACTTTAATTTTTAAGCTAAACTTTTCGTTAATAGTGTTATTAATTAAAAATAAATCCTTATATAAGAAAGTTATTTAAATTTCTAATGTTATATGAATGTAATTATTTTATATTACCTATATTAATATTATATACGTAGAATATATAAAGTAAAGGTAAAACTCATTGTTTTTTATAGACAAATGGTGCCTTTTTGAGTTATGTTTTAATATTACTCTTGTTCAAAAATAAAGCAATTTTTTAAAAAAGGAAAAACAATGCTTCCACTGATGAAATTCGATTATTCTAAATCATCATGTTCACACATTTCGCTTATGACAGATTAGGAATATTACGAACTCCACCGCACATCAATAGCCCTCGTGTTGCTGTATATCGTGGCGTTAATATTACTCAATCACCGAATGATTTAGCAATGTCTAAAAGTCCCCCTCCCTTCAAAACTTTTTTTGGAAACTCGGGCGTGTGTCGACATTAACGATGTCATCTTCCAATACGTATTTAGGGTACCAACATACAATCGCAAAATGATCGATTTAGCGATGTCTAAAAGTTTCGTCTTCAAATAAATCCCTTTTTCTGGAGACTCGTGCAGTGTGTCTATACTAAAGATGTCATTATAGCCAAATACATGTGCCGCGTTAGCCTAGTAGTCAAGGTAAGACTCGTGGTCAACGTGTCCTGAATGCGAGCCGAGTACCACTGTGTAGGGGATAGATGCACGTTAAATCTGTCCAGAGCTCAAATGTAGTTTTTTTCGTGTGGTAGTTCGCGGCTCAGATGACGTCCTCGTCACTTGGATATGGTTCAAGATTACGAGGTCCGTCACCAAAGGCCCTCGTGTAGCTGAACAGTGCGACATTAATATTAACTCATTCATCACCCAATTTGTATTTAGGGTACTACCGCAATCATTCCAACATTCAAGATAACCTAAGCTGACAACCTCGATTTCACATGTATCACGGGTGCTAAATTAGCAAACGTGCTTCTTTTCATATTTCTCTACTTGCCGCTAATCCAAGCCTTACCCATCTTTGATGTGGAAAATTCGAATACTCTTATGTGAATCTGTAATTTACTGAATACATAATAAAATTTATTATAATACAAATATATAGATAAATTTTATTACTATTGCGTATTAAGATTATATAATCTAATTTTATAAATTATTTATATATATATACTTTATTATTACATATTTATAAATATTTTTCACACAGTATTATTCGACTAATTGCTCTATATTTCTGATAAAGTATTCCTTTTTTAGATTCCAAGCGTTTCTATTCAGTGTTGCTACGATAGGATGTATTTGAAGTAGATTTTTTTATAACAAAAAAGTTATAGTTTTGATAAAAATTTTAATTTACTTTTCTCCTTCAAAATCCTTATCGCGTCAAATGATTTTTAATCAATTGCATCTAAAACACCTTGAAATGATTGTATTGAATTGAAGTAAGGGTTTTATAAACAAAATGGAGGATACGATAAAATTTTACTGGAACAGTAAGGTACAAGTTAAATTCTGTAGGGGACCTGGAAGTGAGATTGAACATTAATGGGGGTCACCCATTTTAGACGCACCTCGACATTTTGAACCATGATCAAGTGACGAGGTCGATACCTGAGCTGCCACCCCCTCTATTAACTACCATCCCAACTTGAGGATATTTGAGCTCTCGAAATATTTAACTTTCATCGCCCCCTTTACGCAACGAGTATTCAACTGCAGAAGGCTTAAATTCATTACACGCCAGCCACGTGTTTGTGACCTTGACCACTAAAATACCACGGTAACGTACGAGACCTGAAGTGCTGTGTTGTAAAAACAGCTGCTTGGAGTTTTTTTAATTTAATATTTTTATAGAATGAACCTATAATACAGTGGTATATATATATATATTATACATATATATATACCAGATCTTCTGTGCTATTTTTTTTCGTGTGCCGAGAAAGTGCTATACGATAGGAATCGGTGTTAAATGAATGTAATACTGTTAATATGTAGATAGAGATATGTGCATATATTTATTACATGGAAAACCATTTTAAGGGTTTAACCACGTCTATTCGAATAGAATTGATATTTTGGAAATCAACATTTAATTTGGGATCTACATAATTTTTATGTTTAAGAAAATTAAAAATTTTGTTACAACTGTATGTGGTTATTTTTTAAAACTTCCAGGAAAATTATTGGAACTCTGAAAAACCACATTTATCAATACTAATTTTAGTTTGAATCCTTAGAACGCTTTAAATTTAATGCATAAATCGCTTTCGTTTTTAATTCTTTTTATCTTCCATAGAATAGGATTTCTATCATGAGTTAATGCAAGTTAAACAATACTACGCGATAATAATGAGTTCAAAATAGAGTGCTTAAGTATTTCTAAAAAAATTCTAGTTCATAAATACATGTTCGATCCAGAAATTGTTTACCTACACATTTTTGTCTTGAAATTATCTGTAAAACTTGTAAATCACGTGATAAAGAAGAAATGACGTTAAATTACTGCTTTAGAAGGTAAGCCGTCATTGTTGTACTTTTGCGATTGAAAGTAAGGGCGGTTCTTTCTGTTCGAAGCGAATTTGAAATACAGGACAGAATAAAATTTCCCAAAGACATGCAACGAGCATCTCAGAAACTGCATTATTGCTAGGTTAATTGAATTATGCTGTTTTTTACTATTTTTCCAAGTGGATAAATAAATAACGGTGAAGTCAGAAGTAATATCTAGTTCTTGGATATTCGCGTGTCAAAGAAAAAATGTGTTGGAAACTGTTTTGCTCGATAAGGCAGAAAATCTGTGCCTGGCAGTAGGTAAGTTGATAGTCCAATCACAAAAGCAGGTCCAAGAATAAGTGTTTCGGAATACATAACTGCGGACAATGTTGGATATGGCACTGCACAGCAAGCATCCCACCCGTGTTCCTCCGTTGACCAATTTTAATTCTCAACTATACCGACATTAGGCACAAGAACATCGAGGTTGAACCATGGAAAAATGGAGTGTTTCCTAGTCAGTGAATCCTGATATCTTATTCGTCACATGGATGATCGCAATCGAGGTACAGGGTCTTCCAGGTAACCCTTGCTCTCCCCATGTACAGCAGGTTACTTATAGGTTAGGGGGAGGGGGTATTATGCTTTGAAGGTTGTTTTCGTTAGTGACTCGGAGACCATTAGTTGTAGCTGAGCATACCATCAAAGCTGCAGACTGAAATAATCATAATTGCGGATCAATTGCACCATAACATGGCGTCTGCTTTCAAAACTGGAAATGCAACCTTCCAGCAGAACAACACCCCAAGTCGTAAGGCTCTGAATGTGTACGAATCGCCTGAGAAGCATAAAGAGGAATTCCAAATTCCTAGCCACCTACCTCGGCGGATCTTGATCTTTAAGTACTCTTTTTGGTATTCATAGAAAGGCAATTTGGATATGAAATATCTTACTGGTGGAATATCCGGATTTTACATGACCACTGCTCAGACAATTGGTACAGCCCGTCTCCAATCACCTACCAATAATTTACGAAATCCGTACCAAAGAAAGTTACAGTCGTTTTACTGGCTAAAATTGGGGTAATGTGTTATTAAGTAGGTGTTTGTAACGTTTTTGCTCTTCGGTGTATAAGAATAAATCTATTCGCTATCGCTTGACCACATTTCAAAATAAAACTGGTTGCCAAAACTCCACGTTTTGATTTTCTAAAGAGTAAATCAAAATAATGTCTTACAAACGTTGATACTACAAGAGTAACATTATGTAGCTAAAGGAAATAAGTGTACTGTCTAACAATACTTCGTGGATTTACTGTTAAGAAATACAAACTTAGTATGGATAATAGTTCAGCGTATACTGGATGTGAGTATTTACTGTTTGTTGTTACAAATGACACCTGTCTCATGGTGTCGGATGGAGGCCCACGAAATTCATCGCGAAAAAGGGTTAGATGTCCTGTATCGTTTTGCGTAGCTTTAAACGCATACAGGTGACAATACGACTTATCTTGTTTCAGCCCCCATTTTGGGATGAAACACGTTGCAGGTGAGTTAGAGCCTCCCTCATCTCTTCCCCTCCCACCAATGTCATAAAAAGATATGCGTCTCGACATGCATTTGGATTTCCACACCTTTAGCTGGGTCACAGGGTAGACGGTAAGTAGATTAGTTTCAGTGTTAGCTATATGAGTAATCCTCATTTCTTATTATTTATCAATTAGTTTATTCCTATTATGGATGATTATTTTTTCGAGATGTTTTAGCTATTTGTGATTATTTAATTTATAAAATAATTTTGAAATTGTTTATTTTTCACATTAAAAAGTCTAGAAGAAACTTTGCATTTATTATATAATGTAACTGATGCGTATTTCTAGTTATTTCAGGAAATACCTAGTTATTATATGAAATAACTGTGAGTTATACCTTTCAACGGTAACATACACTCTAGAGCTGAAACATTTTGACCACCATTTAATAGAGAGTTGGCCCACCTTTGGCGAGCAACACAGCTTCAACATGTCTTGGCATGAATGCCGATAGTCCTTGGTAGATGGCCGGAGACAGATTGTACCAGATGTTTAAGCAATGGTTATGCAAATCCGAGATATTGATAATTGGTGGTCTTTGAACTCTGAGCTGCCGTCCCATTGGCATTCCAAATGTTTTCTATCTGATTGAGATCCAGTGAGTTAGGCGGCCAGGACATTAACTGGAATTCAGCATCATGTTCCTGGAACCACTCCAACACAACTTTAGCCTTATGACACGGGGCGTTGTCCTGTTGGAACAGTTCCTTTCCAGCTGGAAAAACGGAGGCCATGTAAGGGAGCAACTGGCCCGCAATGATGTTCAGACAACCTGTAGCATTCATGGTCTACTCTACCACAACCTTGGATCCCAGAGACGCCAAAGAGAACGTCCCCCAAAGCATAATACCGCCACCACCGGCCTGTGTATGACCTACTGTACATTAATAGAGCAACTGTTCGCCTGGAAGACGACGTATCATGACATGGCCATCGGCGTGATGAATGACAAACCGTGTGTGAGTGAATATTAAAATCCCACTGTTCAGCTACACGAGGGCTTTTGGGGACGGTCCGCGTAATTTTGAACCTTGGTCAAGTGTCACGTACGACACCTCAGCTAGCACCCCCTCTCCTAACTACCACACCACACCACGGGAGGACGTTTGAGCTCTCGACAGATTTAACGCCCATCACGCCTCTACACAGCGGGTCATCAGTGGTATTGGGATCCCACTCATGACACGCAAGCCCTGATCCGATGCCTAGATCACTTGGCTACCACGGCCTTACCCAGGTTTGCAACAAAATTTAAATTATGATTAGTTGTTTTGCGCAAGTTCAGTAATGGCGTTTAACACTGACATAGTCAATAAAATCAACACCGAAATTTTAAGACGTGCGGGAGAAAATGAGGGAGTATTTATCAATGGATATAATCCTGGATGCAGAACAAAGTACTTCATCTCCCACTAAGTTCTTGCTTGAGCTTTCGCTTGTACCCTCACATAAACTTCAATTGAAACTAAATGTATCAGTTACGATTATGCAAAAATCTCGATGCTCTTCGAATATGTAAAGGAAAGAGGCTTTGGATCACAAAATTGATGCAGAATGTACTTGGTACCAATATTTTAAAATATGTCATGAAAAGGGAAGTGTTATCATACCTTTAATTCCAATTATAGCCATTGACCTACAGTTTCCATTCAATCCAATCAAACTCTGTTTTATTGTTGCTGTTAACAAAGCACAAGGGCAAGCGTTGCAGTAAGCAGAATAGCAATTGGAAAATCAATGCTTTTCCCATGACTATATGTAGCCTATTTGTGTATGTCTAATGCCCGAAATCTTCACATATATGCAACTGACGGAAGAACATATAACACAGTATAGCATTATAGAATAATATTCTGTTTTGAGCTCTTTTAACGAGGAATTATATATTAAATGCAGATACACACATCCAACTTTAAAAAGTATTATGAATTTAAGTTATTATGAATTTTTGTCAATTATTATAATAAAATAAGTTTTTAATTTTTTTAATTTCGGTCATTTTTAGAATATTTAAATTTTAGTGTTCCCAGTCAGCAATAAAATTTGGAGACTAATTCCATTTATTATGTCAAGATTTTGCAATTAATTTCGTAAACAATTTGCAGATTTGGCGACTAATTCTAGATAATATTTCCAGATTTGACGACTAAAAAAGTGTTACAACCCTATAAAAGCAAAAACGTTTGCTTCAGCAAAATCTTACCATAAGATAAATATTTGTCTAGTTTTTCCGAAAATGGATATAAAAAAAAGACTCGTGCATGGGGAAAAAAATTATGCCCTAACCCAACGTTTCTCCAACAGTGGGTCGCACCCCTCTTGGGGAAGACATGATAAACCTACGTGGGGGCGGGCGAGCACATCGAAAATTAAAAAATAATATTCAAAATAATTATTAATTTAACCAAAGGAAGCAAAACAAAATACTTTCTGACATGATAAAAAATAAAATACATATCCACACTAGTATAAGATACTTATAAATGTATCATTGCGGCAAAAATATTTAATAATTGATTTACAATTCCAAAATAAAACCAAATTTAGTATATACTAGTGACTTCCATGAGCTTATCATATACACAAAATATTATACATATTTTAATATGTACAGTTCATAATAAAGTAGCTTTAGCGTCGAAGTACATAAATATCGCATTTAATACATTGTTGTTGTATGAGGGGGGCGCGATGAAAATTATGACTGAAAATTGGGTGGCAAATATGGAAAGTTTGAGAAGCAATGTTCTAACCCCTTAACTCAGACATAAATTCTTTTTTCTAGTTTATCTGTTGGATCGTGGAATAAAATATCATTCAAACTTCATCTTACCAAAACAGCTGAGAATTGATTCATAGTTCTCACCGGATTAAACAATTGCTCACAAATTCTTTGATTTAAAAAGTGTACTTTTGTATTTAATGCAGATGCAAACTTCAGATAAAATATTGCGCTTTTTTTAGTGAGAAATATTTCAAACTTAGCTCTTCATTATTTCCTTCAGTTGGCTCATCCTACATTTTGCAGAACTGGCCGTATTGAAGCACTGATAGGATGCTAATGTGGGTATTCCAGATTCTAAAAAAAGACGTATTTAAGATTAATTCTTCAATGAATAAATGATAGTTTTTAAAACTAAAAATGCATGTTTTTTTGTTTGCTTTTTAGATTGAACTAGAAATGAAAAATAATTGTAGTTTGAAAAAAGTGATAAACACGCTTTTATGTTTAATCGAACGAAAAAGTAAAAAAAATACAGTTCCTAATCTAAGAATAAAAGGATTAAAGAGAATTAATGTCATTTGTGGTAAAACCGTGGGGTGCTTTGTGTTACATTTTTACACTAACTCAGCATTTCGGAATAGAACTAGTCTTAAATTATAACAATTGATATAGAGCACCACACACTTTTCCCCGATGGCATCAATTTTCTCTTCAATCATTTTATTATTATATGAAGAATTATTTGTTTACTTTTTAGATCGATTAAACATAAAAGCGTGTATTTTAGATTTTGTAAACTATAATTTATTTATCTTAATGTCCACGGCACCGGTATGAGTAATAATGTCTACTCACTACCAGAAATCTCCCCATCAGTATAAATCATTAAAAATATCTGAAGCATACAGTGAATTGTTTTTC
The DNA here is from genome assembly GCA_019973975.1 of Trichonephila clavata. Classification (NCBI taxonomy): domain Eukaryota; kingdom Metazoa; phylum Arthropoda; class Arachnida; order Araneae; family Nephilidae; genus Trichonephila; species Trichonephila clavata. Next base: position 10,201 of record BMAO01035267.1, read on the forward strand.
CCCTAAAATACACACAAATACAGGAAGTTTTATTTTATTTAAATAATTATCAAACACCTAAATTGTATAAGTTAAAGATTTATCTTCATATAATTTTAAACTCTGCCTCCTTACCGTAAATTAATTTATATAAATCATCAAGTTTGTTAGAATTTAACAAATAATTAATATAATAAAAAAATGCATATTTAAAAAAGATTTAAATGATTTCTAAATTTGTTAGAAGAAACCATCCAATTTTGAATATTGTAATTCATGATAATAATTATGATTTTAAAATATTAGTATGATTTTTAAAACACAAAAGATTACTTAAAGATTTTGACTTAATGTGTACGAAAATTAAAAATGTGTTTCGTACAACAAACAAAACTGCTTTTAAAATTCAGTACAGCGTAATGTGAGTGAAAATTATAAGTAACACTTCTATTATGTCCTCTCCCATCATCAATGTCCCCCTCAGGGGGCTCGCCTTCTTTAGGTGAGTACGGGTGTCACAATCCCGAGGTGCCCTAGTGATCTTTTCCTTTTCCCACGGGATTTACTGTCTTTGGTAAACACGGGCTTCACGAACCTGGGGTACCCTAGTGATCCTTCTCTATTTTCGACCCTCTTTCTTGTCATTCAATTCATTCTTTCTTTCTCTTCCCGTCTAGACCACAGATATTAAAACAAATGTTTGACGCAGTATAGCCGAAATCGGCTCTTGCGCCAATAAACCCCAAAATCACTCAGTCACTCACCCATCATCAATGTAAAATTTTGTAGAGGATAGAGAGTAATCAATATATTTCTGAAAATATTTTTCTTTGAAAAAAAATGTAGTATTTTTATATAAAGATTTTATTTTTCTTGAAAAATTAAAATATGCCGAAATAAACCAGAAATACCCCTTAGCTTGTAGTACAGCTTTTACTACTTAAAGAAAACTGTTAGTTATTACACCAATTTCTTAAATTAGTCTTGTTCAAATGGGGCTGAGGATTGATAATTACTTTTGCTTATCTAGCACATTCACGAAGAAAATGTACCTCTTTTTAGTTTGCCACCATAAAGGCAATCGCCACAATATAGCCGAATTTCTTCCCCAAAGTAGCACCCGAATTCTGACGATGAGTAATTGTACTAGGAATTTAATTTTTCCGAGAACACCCAATCCAAACCGGCACCATAGGGATCTCTAATATGCCGTATAATCATACGACATGGAAGCTGGTAATTTCTTGCATCATGAAAATCCACCATCTTCGACCGGGTTCGAATCGGCAACTTCGGGCGTACGACAGCGCCTAACAAACTACCCTATACAGCTGTGTGTATGTAAGCCATCTCTTAAAAATAATGAAACATTTTAATTCAGCATGCTCTGACATCAATAGATAAAATGAGAATTTTGCTTATGTATAAAAGAAAGTCTTCCAAAAACTGCATTAATTTCATATATTCTGACTTAGGAAGAAATAACAAAAAAATATCATTGTGGTTATTTTTCATATGAATGCCCAACTGCTAACTTAAAACTTTCATTTATATTTATACATTCTAAAATAAATTACACAATTTAAAGTAGAGGAAATAAGTATTAACGTAAAATTGGTAGGTAGGTAATATTACATATATGCACTGGTACTTTTAGATAAAGAATTTCATAAATTATACATATATACTTTTAAATATGCTAAGCAACTTTTATCCAATAGTTCAGCGTTAAGAAGAAAAGCAGTAAAAAATATACTGCTTTATTTACATGAATTAATGTATTTCATAAAAAATTTTATTATTAATTACGATAAATATAGAATTGGATGTTACGAAATTATTTACTGAATTATTATTGTTATTAATTTTACTTAAAATTTACGGAGCAAGTTTGATATCACGGAGCAGGTGGCAAATTAAAAACAGGATTTTCTCCTCGCAATTTTTTTTTTCTTTCTATACATGATGATAGACTTATTTTTGTTTGTAACTATATTTATTCATGAAAAAGAAATTAGTTATTCTAATAAAATAATATAGTAAAAAGAAATCACATTGTCAAAAATTAGGCCATACCAGGTGGGATTCGAACCCACAACCTTTTGATTAGAAATCAAATGCACTATCCATAGCACTACAGGATGAACAAAAAGTATTTTATTAACGTTTGAAAATTTAAACAAGATATTTATAAATACAAATAAATGGAATGGGAGTGTGTGAACTAATATAGAAGGAATTGAAAAAAATGTGGTCACCTTTAGAGAACCATACTCTTCATACCGCTTTATATTTTATATGAAAAGTCAGCTTTAGCCTCAGGAAGAAGCTTTCAATGCTTTTTACTCGATATTTTGTAGAGAGTTCTAGCACTAACTCCAATAAATAGCCATTTTGTTAAATGACTGATGCATGTAAAATGTTGAATGAGCGTTGTAATGTGGGCATCTGGACTGTGAAACAGTCTTCAGTTCCATATCCTGGTTAACTTTGTTGTTGGGCATGGCGATAGTGGGGTTTTTCCTTCTGCTTAACAGGAATCAAGGTTATTGGCTGAGACGATAGCATCCGGGAGGCGTGGCAATGATTCTTCATCTGGCTGCTGTAGAGATGATTTTTTTTTCTTGCAGGGGTGAGAGCTTAGAGTGCATCTAAAATGTGTAGTCTTAGAATGTTTATAAACCCATACTTTTGATACTTGTGTAAGTGACTACAGCGACCTCTGAGCTAGAACAGATTCAACAAAATACCACGTCATGTCATCATGAGGACGTTGAGCATTGACAAATCCAATGGACTCGATTAATCTGACGTCATAATCACATGATGGTGGCCTGAGCAAATAGCCACGTGTTTCATTCGTGTTTGATACGACTGAGTATTTTGGCGGCATTTCCGGATTTCCATGTACTATCAAATGACATCCTTTCTTTCCTTTAACATAAAAAAACCAAATAATTTATATTTTTATATGCATTCCTGATAACTTTATAACTTTTTTAAAAACAAATTCCCATTAATATCTCTATTTCCATTGCAAAGTTACAATTCGTAAATTCTCTGAACACCTATCGCTAAATTATGTTGCTTGATTATCGATTCCGGTCGCCAAGAACAATGATCGTTAAATTAAGTTGCTTGGCGATTGATTCCGGTCGCCAAAAAAAATTGACATCGCCAAGTGCCCCCATCTTCTACACTTTAAAACTTAATTTCTAAGTACGCATGATTTTGTTGAATTGAATGATGCATAATTTTTTGAAACTCGTTGTGGGTGATAAACTAATTACTAAGCCTAAAAGCATACAAAAACAAAAGACACGATGTCAAAGAACATAAGTATAAGCAAAGCTTAAATCTAACACTGTAAACTAAATCTATGTATATATATTTAATTTTTTTTCAAAAACCAAAGGACTAGAAAATATATTAAAAATATTTAGAGTACTAAAAAAATTTACAGAATATAAGCAAATTCAAAAGTTAACGCCCAACCACAAGCGTAATACGATCAGCTAATATTGTTACTTGATCGCACGTTACATGCTGATGGTCAAATGATCGCAACGCCCTCTAGTTTCGATTCGATCCCATTTCAAGCCAATCAGCCCCTCTACACGGTGTTTTTTAGTAGCACTGAGACTTGATACAACGGCTTCACAAGAGCACCAGGTCAAGACTTCGTAAACATAACCACTCGGCTACTATGGCTATATCTAGATTCTAGAACTCAGATCTTATATTAATTTAAAATGTGATATGAAAAAATGAGTTAATATTTCAGTGGATGGTGTCCTCTTACAGTGATTCAAGATCATTATCGAGAGTACCAGCATTTTGTGAAAGTTTATGCTTGCGAAATAAGCGCAAAAAAAATTAATTAAATGAAAAACAAGCAATGATACCGTATCGTTAAACAATGCTATTAGGTTGACGTAAAATTTCTCAAATGCCACAGCTTGGAAGACGACAATTTTTCCAGGCCATTATCATCAATTTCGCATGGCCGCGTTAGCCCAGTGGTCAAGGTAACGGATTCGTCATCCAGTGTCATGCCTAGTACCGCCGAAGACCCGGCGTGTTGGGGGATGATGTACGTTAAATCTATTGAAGTTCAAATATCCACCTGTTCGCCTGGCGTAGAAGTTAGGAGAGGGAGTTGCCAGAGCAAGTGTCGTTCTATTCACTTGACATCTCGACGTTGCTATTCTCTCACTCGCTTACACATCATCACTGTCACTTTACCAGGGTTTTAATCACCATTTTCTAATCATTTACTTGTGTCGTTCTAGTCACTTGACGTCGCGTCGTAACTATTCACTCACTTGCTCACACATCATCACTGTCACTTAACCAGGGTTTTAATCACCATTTTCTAATCATTTACTTAATCGTAGGACTTTCAGCCAATAAAATTCATTTTATTTTTAATAAACATCACTGAAATCAATATCTTTCAACAATTTGTACTCCTGGAAAATTTTGAATAGCCTAAAGGGAAAGGTTTAAAATTTAAAAAAGTCTTTATAGATTTCTTACTATAATGTGAACAGTAAGATAGATCATTATCGACAGTACGCTGGTTGCCCATAGGTGCATTATATATTCGAAAGCCTGGTTGGTTGATGTAACAGACTCTTTGCTGGAGTGTCATGAGTTCGAGCCCAGTGTCGATGAAGAGCAGCCGTGTAGATAGGGCGATGCACGTTAAATCATTGTGGCTCAAACGTCCTCCAGTTGGTGTGGCGTGGAAGTTAGGAGATTATATTGCCAACTCAGATGCCATCCTTGTTATTTGTCCATGGTTCAAAATTACGAGGTCCGTCACCAAACACTTTGGGTGGCTTGATTCTCCCGAGTAAATAAATACATGAACAACCCTCCTGCAGCTTTATAGGGCGACACGAGTGCACTATAAAGCTGCAGGAAAGTTACTCCTCATATTGGAATTTATGAACAGCGCTTGGCACTGACTACACTTAACACCAGTCTAGTCTAAGGTTTGCTGCCGTGGTAGTCAAGTGGTCTAGGCATCGGATCATGGCTATCGTGTCATGAGTTCGATCCCAGTACCACTGAAGACCTACCGTGTAGGGGAGCCATGCACGTTAAATCTTTCGAGAGCTTAAACGTCCTCCTGTTGGTGTGGTGTGGTGTGGTAGTTAGGAGAGTGGTGCCAGCTCAGGTGTCGTCCGCGTCACTTGGTCATGGTTTAAAATTACGTGGACCGTCGCCAAGAGCTCTCGTGTTAAAACACGTTAAACCCCTCGTTACTCACACACTCACTCACTCACTCGTCGAAGGTTTGATGTATGTTAAATATGTGTCTCAGGGCTAGATGAAGTATCCGTTGATATGAAAAAAGAGACTTTCAATTCCAGTGCAGATCAAGCCATTTGAGAAATATGAGCTTGAGAAAAGTTACTGCCCAATATTATGAAAAATATTAGACGCGGTTAGTACAACTTTTTATTGAGGAGTTAATTCCTTGGGTAACATTTTTTTTCTTTTTTGACTCGAGTTCAATAATGAACTTTCTACGTTAGGTTAATGTTGCTTCCAATACCACCTATCCGACGGTGTCAGATCGAGGCCCAACAAAATTTTTTCCAACAAATGGCTAGAAACGTATGCCTGTCATTATCCGTAGCATTCAGCACCATACGGGGGACAGTGCGACTTGTTTCGGTTCCACCCCAATTTTTATCGAAAACACCCTGGGTGTGGTCAGGGGCCCCCACCTCCCACCAACCACACGAGAGGGTTTGTGGATCGAGGGCTATTTTAGAGTACTCCATGCCGCAAAAGCGCTAGCATTTACAAACGTCTATGCTTCCTCCGGGATTCTAACTAAGGTCACACGACACAGCAGTCAGCGTCACTAACCACTTTACAGGATGGGCGGCTTCTATGTTAGGTGTTTATCCTCAGCACAGTGTTAATTCAAATCAACCAACTTGCAACAGAACAACGTAAGTGAATGTTAATAGCATAGATTTGAAAGTTTTGTAAAAACTATATTTAATGTTTAGCGTGAAGGAAGTATAATTTATCGTTCACTTGAAGTGACTTTTATAGTTGTTGATAGAATCAAAACCAACAATTCAAATGGCTCGGGCTGAATTGTTTCCTTCAGTAAGTACGTTTCAAAATATTAAATTGGAATAATTCAACATGGTGATTCTCAAATTTCCATTATTTACGCGACCCAATTAAAAGTTTCATCGCCCTCGCCCTCTTACAATAGCAATGTGTACTGAATACAATAATAATGTGCTTTGAAAGCTACTATGCAACCTTACTTATAAACCGTGCAAATTATCAAGATAAATATTAAACTTTCTACATGTTACTTCTCAGTAATAGTAAGCTACTTCTAGTAATGTTAATAATCCTTTCTAATTTTCAAAATGGAGATTGCAATAAAAATGCAACGTGCATGTTATTTTTTGTCGTATTTTATTTATTCAGCTTCCCTTTAATAAATTAACTGCTTTAAATCTTTTATTTTCGATATTCTCGCACATCTACGAAAGTTTATCACACCCGCAGTTTGAGATAAATTGACATAATGCTTCATCTTGCCGCCTCTGCTTAAAGAAATTTATGCGTGATAAATCGATTCAAGATAAGCTTATGTATATCTAATTTTTATATTGAATAGCGATTGAATGTGCTGTTTATTTTTAAGAAAGTAATTCAAATTGTCTTTTTAAGCACAAACTGTGGCAAGAATGCTTAAAATTGCAAAGAAGGTCGCTTCACTGAACATTTTTCCTGTATTTGCAATACAATAAAAGGTGTTAGTTTAAAAAATATTTTTTAGTAAGAGTGTCCAATCAGTTATAATTTTCGTGTATATTTCTTGCATTATTATTACTTTAAAAAGGCAAATTGTTAACTTGCATATTTATGTTGCTCACAAAATTGGTTGTAGTTTGTGACAAATTAGGAGATAACCTTACATTCTGGTTTTCTATATATTTAACCTCTAACGTTTAGGTATATGTAGGTTTTTTATTATTGGCTTTACTTTTGGTGTAACACCAAATTGATTTCAAGAAAGTAATGAGTCTTATTTCAGAAACCATTTCCATACTGGACACTTTTGTTGCAGGAAATTGTTCTGTTTCGTAATTTTGTTCGAATTTTTTTTTACCTTTGAATAAACAAAAATTAACATGTTTTATATTTCGAATATCATAGCTCAGTAACTGATATCTTTGATCAAATTTTGTACTGAAAAATCTATTTTCAAAATGTTTTAGTGTTGGTCTTGTCTAAACTAGTTGTCTTGATGATGCTGGCTTTGTCTTCCGCATCATACAATTTTCGATGTGATTCGATCACAAGTTTGACTAGCCGCTCAATCGCATGGGTTTGATACAGGAAGCTTTGTACCAGAGATATCAATCACTGTATAACATTCAGTAGGTGGCGTTATCTCCTTTCTGTGATCAGAGACTAAATACTCATCACTGTCCATTTTTATGGTAATTCTGATCCGTCGCGGTTTGTTTAATATCATACATACTTGAATTATCATCATTATCTTAAATATCAGATCCTATGTTTTATTTGCTCGAATAAGAAAACATCCAATGTTTCATTGGAAGTAATTTGATTGGCCCATCTCACTTATATTTTTATGTTCTTTCCAGCTACTTTGTTAAAGTTTACATTCGTTGTCTTGAAGTTTCAAAATATATCAAATCGTATACACTTTAGCTGGAACGAAATATATAACTCATGTAAAGGAGTTTCATTCACTTGATGGAAATAGAAATTAACTAAAATCGTACATTTTCTTAAATTTGAGGGTATTTTTTTTTTGCACGTGCCATCAATTCCAAAATGATTCTTGTAACTCCTACAGCCACCCTCCGGTATAGTGGTTAGTGACTCTGGCTGTGTAAGTGTGCCGTAGAGGGCCTGGGTTCGAATCCTGGAGCAGGCATTTATATTTGTAAATGGATAGTGTCATTGCGGCATGGGGGGGGGGTACTCTCTAAATAGCTGTTGAGCCGCAAGTCCTATCATAAGGTTGGTTAAAGGGGAAGATGGGTGGAGGCCCTGTGACCACCCCTTGAGTGTTATTTCTTACGATTGGGGTGAAAACGAGCTAAATCGTACTATCGCCTGAATGGTGCTCAAAAGTACAGCTAACGTCAGGGGTACAATGTAGCCCTTTGCCATGATGAATTTCGTGGGTCTCTATTTTGCATTTCCCGATTAGGTGGCATTAGCAACTAGCTATCTCGTCAAAACGGGAGCAGATAAAAGTCTGAATATATATCAAGCTATTTTTATGAATAGGGCTTTGTTTGTATCGTGACTGAAATACTATCCTAATTAATAGTAATTACTATTACCATCATTATTAAGATTATGGTAGTCAGATTAAATGATTAGAGAAATGTCTGTTTCCATCGCAAAGTGAATGACGTGTGTCAGGAGTTGATCACTCAAAAACGCGAGGCATTAAGCGCATTGGATACTAGCGCACCTTTTACTTCTTACAGTGTGCATTATGTCCAAATAAAGCACAGAAAAGTAGCTTTGAATCCCATTCCTTCCGAAGAAAGGATCGAAATGGAGAAATATTCCTTTGCTAATAATTTAATAAATTGTTAATAAACAAGTAAAGAAATATTTCTATTTTGGTCAACAAAGAAACTTCCTTTTAATTATATTTTTGTTAATTACGATTAATATAAATATGTGCATGCATATGACAGAATCGCAATATACGTAAATAATGCGGCAAAACGCTCTTTAAAAACTTGTAACCACATTAAATTTGTAATTACGTTTTTTCAAAAAACTTGTATAAAATGGGTAAGAATTTATCTTGAAACCAGAGTGTAAAAAGAATGCTGACGTCTATATAACTAGCATATGATTATTCAGGTTAAGTTAAATCTTTCTCACAAATATGACATCTGTTTTATCCAATGCTGCTGTCATCTAGAGGAATATCAACTGAAATATCTCTTGAACTAAAATTAATAAATTAGCATTTGAAAGAAGCTATTAACATCAAGTGTCATCCACAACAAGTTTTAAAAAATGTGTAAGAACTTGAGTGTGTGGATGAATAAAAAGTTCAAATTTTCATTCGTTGATAAAATACAAGATATATAAATACATGGTGTGAACTATTAGTAGGAATTGAAAAATCAATGCCGTTACTTTTTTAATGAAGAATGTGCTTTTGAGCTTTACTCGAACAGTGAATACTTTATGGCAGCGGGCGGGCAAACCTTTTGGTAAGATCCGATAGAGCTATCCGATTTACTATTCAACAGTAAATAACTATGCGTGCCAATTCCAACTTTTCTAACAAAAAGATATAAAATGGTGAAAAAGTTTACTTATTGGCTTATAAGATTTTTACGCAAATGTGTATTTATGTATCATATAATGAATGTTTTAATATATAATATAGTAAATGCTTAATTTAGAGTAAAAAGTAACTTTTTATCTTATTTTTTATAAACTTCTTTGGAATAAAAATGACTTTAGACATTTAAATCTAAATTATTATTAAACAGCAGTGATTGCATAATGTGGCTTTTTGAATTTGTAGTTTTCTTACCAAGTCGTCTATATATAGACTAATTCTTCAATATTCTAACAAAGTTAGTGTTTTTCATATTTCGGTTAATTTTGAGTGATATTAGGATTTTAAAGTGTTTGTAATAGAAAAAAAACTTGTTTAGACATATATTGATCCAAAACTACAACACGATGTAGTGGCCGTGATAGCCCGGTGGTCATGGTATCGAATCGTGGCTGGCATCAGTTCTTGCATAGTACCTTGAAAGACCCACCGTATAGGGGAGCAATGCACGTTAAACTTGGGGGAGAGCTCGAACATCTTTTCGTAGTGTGGTAGTTATGAGAGGAGGTGCAAGCTTGTTATTCTTTAAAATGATAATTTTAAAAATTACAAAGAATCTACGTTATTCACCACATTTATAAAATTAAATCTTCATATGTTGCTACTCAACGACTTCGTTAGTAATTCATGCATTATACTACACTAAAGTAGATGAATGAAATACAAAATTAAAAGAATTTGTTTTTTACTTTATTTAAACACTCCAAAATTATAAACGAAGATTAATTTGACTGCATTGAATAGCTTAGAATAATTAACTAACGTATTAAAAAAAGCCACAACAACGCTTGGCTGGGTCATCTAGTTAATTATAAAATACACTGCTGGCCACCGTAAATGCAACGCGCTGAAGCAAGCAAATAACATGAAATTTACAACATGCATTAGCTGAGGTAAGATATGCACATGATTAGAATATCAGCGCAGACGCGCATCCCGCACGCCTGTGGCGCTATTTAAGGCTTTGAGATTTCGACGATTTCAAGTTCAGCAATTGTGGTTTTTTAAAAAACGATCAGTTATGTCTCGCAGAAAGCAGCGATCAGCTTTTGATCAAGTATCCGATTTCGACAGAGGAAGGATAGTGGCCTACCGAGATTTTGTATTATCTTTCAGTGAAATCGGTAGTCGCGTTGGACGAAACAGAACAACTGCGATGCGCATATGTGGCCGTTGGATGCATGAGGGTACGACGGACCGACGTAGTCGATCGCATCCAACTCAATGCACCACTTCACGTGCGGACAGGCAAATTGTGCGCATGGCACTGACGGTTAGCTCATTCACATCACTAGCCATAAATTAGCACATTGAGTCTGTAACGTATCGTTCAGTGTCTACGCGTATCATTCGACTCCGTTTACAGCAGAGTGGTCTGACCGCAAGTTGTCCATTGCTTGGTCTACCCTTGACGCAGAACCACAGACGTCTCCGCCGCCAATGGTGCAATGAAAGAAGGATGTGGGTGGCAGAATGGAATGAAGTTGCCTTTACTGACGAGTCGCGCATCTGTCTGAAACACCACGATGGTTGGATTCGAGTCTGGAGACACTGTGGACAGAGGGTGCTGAACAGAGGCATTATGCACCACCACACTGGTCCTGCACTAGTTATTATGGTATGGGGCGGTATTTTGGATATCACTCGCACTCCTCTAGTACGCATTGAAAGTACTTTGAACAGCCAGCACTATATCTCCGATGTGTTGGAGCCAGTTATCCTCCCTTACCTTCAGGGCTTGGCCACAGCCATATTTGAACAGGATAATGCACGACCACACGTGGCACGCATTGTCCAAAGGTTCTTCGTCGAGCACCAGATTGAAATGCTTCCCTGGATGGATCGCTCTCAGGATCTTTAATTGATAGAAAACGTGTAGTCCATAGTTTCTCAACGATTGACCCAGGTTACAACCCCAGCTGCCACACCAGAGCAGCTTTAACAACGTGTTGAATCTACTTGGTCTGAGGTACCCCAAGAACACATCCAAAGTCTCTTTGAATCAATGCCGAGGTGTGTGGCAGCGGTGATCTCCAATAGTGGCGGCTATTCTGGCTTCAGATTCTAAAAGGAACCACACTTCACAGAGGTCTATAAATTTAGTTATTTGATACTTCGTCAGTTGTCTACAAAATAAATTTTTTTGTGCTAGCTGTTGTCTTTTTTGGTGTTACAGTGTTATCAGTGTTTTATTTTTTCATGTCAATGTATTTGTTTACTTTTAATTAATTTATATAAAACTTTTGTTTTCGACTCTTTAATATGCTCGCACTCTCGAAAAGTTATCCCGCTTCCTAGAGGGTACGCCCCACAGTGTGAGAATCGCCGACTTACTATATTCCAAACATTACACTTGGGACTGTAGCGTTACGAAATTTTTAATTGCAAAGAATTTAGATAAATAAAAATAGCACCGCTTTTACCTTTATAAAATTTTAAGGACGGTGTCCGAGTAGGTACATTTATTTGAAAATATGCTTGCCTTTTTTTTTCTTCATCTGGGCAAAATGGGAACTTTTTGTATTGCGATCACAGAGAAAAACTCGCTGAAAAGTGAATCTTATCCTTCTGTTATTTCTTCAACCGCTTACAGCTATGGTATTGTAAAGCCATTTTAGGCGAATGTTATTTTTGGTATTTCTGTGATTATATATCAAGTGTTTCAAAATATCTGATATTTAACGCTTAATAGTATTTATTACAGATAACTTACAAAAATAATCCATACATTGAATGAAGGAGTTACTGAATTAGTTTTACGTACAAGTTTAGAATTGCACAATGTGAGCTGCATTCATGGCACAAACGGATAGCGGGTTCATCCCAAACATTGTTCAGTGTGTCTTTTGAGGTAATTCTTGTAAAAGCTGTTTCAATCTCGTCTGAAACCTGGAAGTCCAGCTGGTAGTGGAGTAACATACACACAATCCTTAATGAACCACCACAGATAAAAAAAAAAACGCATGGTGCCGGATCAGGTGAACGGGAAGGCCGTGCGAAACGAACTTTACTGGGACACCCTTTGCAGCTAATCTATTGGTTGGGTACAATGATGTTCAACCAATCGCGTACAGAGAAATACCAGTGAGGCGCTGCCCCATATTGTTGCCAAATGAAGTTATCTGGTTGACTAATTCCTCATTTGGAAGAAAGTTATAGTTGTAGAGCATCAAGATAGGCAGAACCTATTACAGTTGGATCTCCTAAAACGAAAAGACCCATACACTTTCCGTCAAGATATTGCACAAAAGCCCTTCAATTTAGTTGAACCTTGTTGCAATTCCAGCAACTTGTGAATTTAAAACTCCAGATGAGCGAATTGGGAGTGTCCACATGTCCACTGAGGTGAAACATCTATTCATCACTACATACGACATAATCAAAAATATTTTAATTGCCGTCCATCAACATGTCATTTGCGAATTTGGTGCGTAAGCCGTTGTCTGTCGGTTTTAAACCCGTTGGTGTGGTAGTTAGAAGAGGGGATGCTAGCTCGGATGTCGTCCGCGTCACTTGACCATGGTTCAAAATTACGCGGAACGTCACCAAAAACCCTCGTGTTGCTGATCAGTGCGACGTTAATATTCTCTCGATCACTGTCGGTTTTAAAGCTTGTAGCAATTACAGACGATAAGGGTGTAATTATAAAAGTCTGCGTTGAACTTTTGCAAACAGTCGCCACTGGCGTTGCTAATTCACGACTTGCACCCCGAAATGATTTATATGGAATACGGAAGAGTTCGAGAAACGCACTTTGCCACGCTTGGTCATCCCGTACTTTAAGGGAAAAGACATTCATTTGTTTCAAACTGATAATATCATTCGTATATGGTATCATCGTTTGGAGGTTGACAACCGAACTTAATACGGATCGGTCGTTATACAGTAATAGCAGATTTTCTCCTTGCAAACTGGACTAACACAAAGCTTTCTGTTCACTAGACTCAATGTTTCTACTAGCACACTGATCAACGAGAAAACGGGGGATTAGCATACCTTCACGCGCACGCATACTAACAGAACTGTTTCAGTTGCTCTTTCACTCTATGTACGCGCGAGTCATACTAATATTGTATGTAATAAATACCATAAAGCGTTAAATAACCTATTTTCTTTTAGAAACACCCGGTATATTTCTGGAAGCAAAGCATCTATTCTTGACTTATAGCAGAGGAATTGTCACAAACTAGGTGAATCTAATAATTATATTACTTCTGGTATAAATCCTTTTGATTGAAGGGATTGTAAAATAATACATTAATTTGAAAACATTTTTACTTGGCTTTAACTTAAAAACGTCTGAAGAAAAATGATGCAACCGTTTGTGTTTTATACTGAACACAAGAACAAAAAAATGACAAATGAAATGTCGGGATTATATATTAAAAATTTAAATTGGATCAAAGCAATTTCCCTTTTCCAGGTCTAGTTCAGTCTACTTTTAAATCACTTGAACTCAAATCCATTATATTTACTGCTGATAATATATCGACTTCAGTATCTTGTGTAGTTCCTATGGATTCAGATAATATAAGAAAACTGAAATTGAATACATATTTTTTGTAAGTATAATACAGAATTTGAAAAAATTTACTTCTAAAAAAATTGACGTCTGCGATGGCTTCGAAACGTTTAATGGAGTGGAACTGTCTCAATAAAATGAAAGTGTTAGGAGGAACAAATAAAAAGGGCTCTTTTGGTCCATACATGTACAGTTATTTGCAAAGTTCTGTAATTTTCATCATTTTTTTAAAAGATTTACTGTGTCTGCTGTAACAATATACAGATTATAAAAATTAAAATTTGTTTTTATCTCGTGTCTTTTTATTTTTAGGTGTGTTGTCAGTTAACCCTGACAAAAATCAGAGACTCTGAAGAGGAAATGAAGTATATTACAAAAATGCGCAACATCATTATAAATCAAGTCGGGAACAGGGAGGAGTATCGATACTTGAAGCATAATTCTTTTAAACACGTTTTACTAAGCCTAAGGGAAAGAAGAAACTGTTTGGAAATGTGTCTAAGGTATGCCCTTTTAAAAATTATGAGATCCTTTGTTTCGATGGAAAGTTATAGACCCTTCTTCCGTTATCCGATAATGGGAATTAACAACGATGGGTTTCTCGAACCTAATGGTAATCAAGAACCAGAATTTGTTCGGAGTATTCATCAACAACAGCGTGCCGAACTTTATATAGTAACTACCTTCAAAAGTGCAAAATGTTATTCTTTTGTCAATTCTTGGGACTCTTGGGATTTACTGCAACAACAGTTAATGTACTATAGCGAACTAAACAATTTCCAATTACACGCTGATGAAGCCTGGGAAGGAGAGCATAATTCTATATGGAGGCGCGTGTTTGCCAACAACTATTCATACTTCTATTCGTCAGACACTAACGTGGATGCTTACGTGAAGGAGCAGACCCGAACACGTAGACCAATTCGTGTATTACATGAAGTTCTCGGCCGCCAGAGGGGTGGTGCTATTAACCAATTGGGAATTCTGGAAAACATTGCTTCTCCCTACTACTACGTACTTCCAGATCAAATTGAAAGAAATAACGAAAGGATGCAAATGCTCATACAACATTTTTTAAATGAACGTGTTATCGACCAGTCTCGTGCGGATGAGGCGTTGTATTGTTTTAAAAGTTGTTTAACTGTAGGTAGAAAGAATGCATAGCAACGGGATTAAATTGTCCCTTCATATAAGTAAACAAATGACTTGCCTAGTTCAAACTAGGAAAAATTCCTTTTAAAGTTATGGAAAGTTTTTACTTTTCTGTGGATACCAATATTACGGCATTTACTTCGCAATGACTTTGTTTTCGCGCACATTATGTGTTTTACACATTATTTTTACTATTTCTTTTTAGTAATTACGAAATTTATAGTTAAATTTTAGATATGTTTTAATGATATACATCCACCGTGTATTAGTTTTTTAAGAAAAAGGAATATTAAAATCTTTGATTTGTTATGAGTGTATTATTTGGCTAAAAAATTTTAATCTTTTTACCGTTGCTTCGAAAAAGGCCTTTCTGTAGGTCATATCATATGGCGGAACTAAAGCATCAAAGTTGTTGGAATATGTGCACATTTAATCAAAGGGTTAATTCTTACTAGCTCACACAAGCCTTCAAAGCAACTTTAATTTTTAAGCTAAATATTTCGTTAATAGTGCTATTAAAAATAAATCCTTATATAAAAAAGTTATTTAAATTTCTAATGTTATACAATAATTACATTCATATATTACCTATATAGAGAATATATAAAGATAAAAATTGTTTTTTATACAAAAATGGTGCCTTTTTACGTTATGTTTTAATATTCCTGTTCTTGTTCAAAAATTAAGCAATTTTTTATAAGAAAAACAATGCTTCCACTAATGAAATTTGATCATTCTAAATTGTCATATTCACACATTTCGCTTATGATAGATTCGGAATATTACGAAGTCCACCCCACATCATTAGCCCTCGTGTTGCTGTATATCGTGACATTAATATTACTCAATCTCTGAATGATTTGGCAATGTCCCGCATTAAACCCCCTTTTTTGGAAACTCGAGCATGTGTCTACACTAACGAAGTCATCTTCCAATGCGTATTTAGGGTACCAACATACAATCGCAAACCGATTGATTTAGCGATGTCTAAATGTCCCATCTTCAAATAAATCCTATTTTCTGGAGACTCGGGCAGTGTGTCTATACTAAGGATGTCATTATCGCCCAATACATGTGGCCGTGGTAGCCTAGTGGTAAAGGTAACGGACTCATGGTCGACGTGTCATGAATGCCAGACGAGTACCGCTGTGTAGGGGAGCGATGCACGTTAAATCTGTCGTAAGCTTAAACGTACTCTTTTTCTCCTTTTGGTGTGGTGTAGCAGTTCAAAGAGGAGGTGCCAGCTCTGGTGACGTCCTCGTCTCTTGACCATGGTCCAAGGTCCATCACCAAAGGCCCTCGTGTAGCTGAACAGTGTGACATTAACATTCACTCACTCATCGCCCAATACATATTTAGGGTATTATCTCAATCGTTCCAACATTCAAGAAAACTACCTAAGCTGACAACTTTGATTTCGCACGTATCAAGGGTGCTAAATTAGCAAACATATGCTTCGTTTCATATTTCTCCACTTTATGCTATTCTAAGCCTAACCCATTGTTGATATGGCAAATTGCAGTACGCTTATGTGAATCTGAAATTTACTGAATGCATAATAACATTAAAATTTAATCTAGAAATTCGTATTATATTACTGTTGTATATTATATGAAATTAATAATACATTTTTATAAAACAATTATTCTTTAGACTTGTAATAATATAATTTTTCACACGGTATTATTAGACTAGGTGCTCTATATTCCTGTAAGCGTATTCCATTTTTTAGCGCGTTTTTCACGTAGTGTAAAAAAGCGCTATTAGGACGCAAATTTCGTCTTCGTTCCATATTTTGTCGTAACTTTTTTCTCGGACAATAACATATTGGCCTCGAGTTTTCGGCATTTGGTCGCATTTATACCCTAAATAAGCAGAATCATTTAAATTTAATTTTAAAGTTGTTTTTTTTTTAAATTTTAAGTACAGTACTACGTTCTGTTAGTAAAAAGTTCATTAGTTAAATTATTGTAAAATACAACATGTGAAAAACGCTCTAAAATTACTTGGCCATGCCAATGATTGATATCTTGTTAGATTCCAAGCGTTTCTATTCAGTGTTGCTACTTTAGCATGTATTTGAAGTAGATTTTCTGTAACGAAAGCATTATGGCTTTGATATAAGTTTAATATAAAGCTTTTCTCCTTCCAAATCCTCATTGCATCAAATGATTTGGAATCGATTGTATCTAAAACTCCTTGAAATTATTGCCTTTAGGATAAAGGTATTGAATGGATGTAAGGGTTTTATAAACAAAATAGAGGATTCGATAAAATTTCTACTGTAACAGTAAGGTACAAGTTAAATTATGTAGGGGACCTGAGAGTGAATATTAATGTTGCCCTTTTTAGGTACACGATGGCTTTTTGCAACACAACTCGACGTTTTAAACCATGGTCAAGTGACGAGGTCGACACTTGAGCTGCAGTCCCTCTCCGAACTACCAGACCGCACCAACGGGAGGTCATTTCAGCTCTCGACAGTTTTAACTTTCATTGACCCCTTTACACGGCGGGTCTTGAACTGCAGAAGACTGGAACTCTTTACCCGCCGGCCACGAGTTCGTGACATTGACCACTTGAATGCCACGTACGGTACCTGCTGTACAGTAAAAACAGCTACTTGGAGCTTTTTATTTAATTAATATTTTTATAGAATGAACCTATAATACAGTGCTATACTAGATTTTCTGCCATTTTTGTATGCCACAAAAGTGCTATAGGAATCCATTTTATATAGATGGGATTCCGTTAAGCTGTAGGTAAAGATATGAGCATATATTGGATCAAACCATTTGAAGGGTTTTCTACGTTTGTTCGATTAGAATTGACATTTTGATATGAAAATTTAATTTGGGAACTATATGACATTTTATATGTTTAAGAAATTTGTAAGTTTAATTAAGAGGACACAGTACGATTCAATTGACAAAAATCCGTCAAAAAGTCAAATTTAATTTTTTTTTAGCTAAAATTATTCTTTATATACTTTTCTATAACCTCACAAAATTTGAAAGCTCTAAACTTAAAAAAAAAACGCGAAATCATAATAGCTTTTACGTTTGTTTTTATTCACATCCCTATGGCAAATCAAAACTTTAAACTGCCTTATCCCAGAAAGATAAAATATCTAGTTTGTCTTCATTTAAAATGCTAAGTTTTTTCTTTTGTTTCTAATGCTTTCAATTTTTATATATTTATATACATATTGCTAATAGTTCATGTAATAAAGTTGGTATGCATTTTTGAATCAAAGCAATACTTATTTTCTTCAAAATAATTGAACTCGAAATTTAAAAATTTTTTAAGGATTTTTCAATAAGCATTCATAAAAGTATTTTACGAATACCAATCAAGTTATTGTAAGACTTACACCAACTTTTGTTATGCATAGTTTGACACACTTGTAAATCAAATTCTATGCGTGTATGTAAATTTGTGTAGGAGGAGTAGCATTTTAAAATCAAGTCCACAAATTTGAATTTTTTCTTTAAAAAAATTAAATGATTAGCTTTATACGAAATTTTGAGCTCCATCTGTTCTACATAGTATACACACATAGGAGGCAACCCAAAAAATTTTGAAAATCCACAAATTTTAAATTTTTGCGCAAATCGTACCATGTCCATTAATACTCTGCATGAGTTATTTTTAAAAGAACTTCCGGAAAATTATTGGCTGAACTTTCAAGGAAGATCTAGACCCTGAAAAACCACATTTTTCATTGAAATTTTTAATTTTTAGACTAAAAATTTAATGCAATAAGTCGCTTTCATTTTTAATTCCTTACATTCTGTCAGCCGTGAACCCAATTCATACTAAAGAAAAAACTAAACTCATCAGAGCAACATCAATTCACCACTTTATTCCAGAGAAATCTATCTAATACATTCTTTTGGCTCCTTGCCAAAGACAAGATACACAAGCAGCTCGTTTAAACCATTACATCACCAATGAGTAATATAATAAATTCACCGCGTGACCCTGACACCTTCCCCCCGAGAGTCATATTAGATCCGAAGATCAAATATGGCTAAAACAACCTAAGGGTCACACGTTACATACACAAAAAAACACTGCTTAAGCACTATCTTAAGATTATACACTACATAAAAACCAACATATTAAATTTTACACAAATATACTACTTAACTTAATCATCTAAAAATAAAGTTTAAAGTTCAATTATTCTTAAATTCTTCTAAAAGTTCTTATGTAACTACGGTTTACACTTACAGTCTGGATAGCGCATCTGCATTAACTAGTTTTGATCCTTTTATGTGACTTGCTTCAATTTCATGGCGTTGAATTGCCAAAGCCCACCGCTGTAATCTCGGACATTGAGATGCAGCACTAGTAAGAAACACTAGGGGATTATGATCGGTTAGTAAGAATATCTTTGCTCCGCACAGTAAAGTTTCAAATCTTTTCAGAGCCCAAATAATAGCATACGCTTCCCTCTCAATTGTTGACCACTTTTGTTGGCTTGGATTCAGTTTCTGGCTCCCGAAAGCTATGGGATGAATGTTGTCTTCTCCATCCGACCGCCGTCTGAGATGCATCCGTATGCAAGTAGTACGGTTTATCTATGTCTGGGACTTGCAATTCTGTAATTCCACATAGTGCTGTCTTCAACTCCTTGAAAGCATTTTCAGCCTCCTTGCTCCATGGAATCTCATTAGGGACTTTCTTTTTCGTGAGCTCCGTCAATGGTAGAGCAATTTTTGCAAAGTTTGGAATATACTGTCTATAAAAATTGCATAATCCTAATGCACTTCTCAGTTGCTTCTTGATCGTTGGTGCCTCTAAGTTCTGAATCGCTTTTATTCTTTCTTTGTCAGGTGAATGTCTACCTGAACCAATGACATGTCCTAAGTATTTAACTTGTTGTCTTGCAAACTCACACTTTCCTAAATTCACTGAGAAGTTAAAATGCTCCAATCTTTTGAAAACTTCTTCCAGATGATCTAAATGTTCTTCCCATGTATCAGAGAATACGGCTAAATCGTCGATATACGCGCATGCAAAGCCAGATATAGTTTCGACCACTTTAGACATGGCTCTTTGGTAGGTTGCAGCAGCGTTTCTTAACCCAAATGGTAATACATTCCACTGGTACTGTCCTCGATGAGTACGGAACGCTGTTAGATGTTTGCTGCTGTCTTCCATTGGTATAGACCAATATCCTTTCAACATATCTAGAACAGTAATAAATTTTTTCTTCCCTACTAAGAAATTCAACTCCATCATATTCTGCATTGGATATGCGTCCGGTACGGTAAGAGCATTCAAACTTCTGAAATCTATGCATAACCTAAGTGTTCCATCTTTTTTATGAACACATACTACTGGGTGTGCTATTTCACTTACAACAGGTTCAATCAGACCTAACTCTAACAATTCGTCTATCTGTGCGTCTACTTTCCTCTTTAAGTTTTCCGGTATCTTATAAGTTTTGGGTTTCATCTTCTCCTCCTCAGCCTTCAGTTTTATCACGTGTTCACCAACTTTAGCTCTTTTTATTTTTCCAGAAAACAACCTTCTGTGTCGATGTAAAAGATCTTTTAGTTGATTTTGTTGCTTCTTAGATAAGTAATCCAACTTCACTCTGTCCAATGCTTCATCATTTTCCTCAGCAGCAGGAACTGTTGGCGTTTCATATATCTCACCAAATTCATCATCGATATCATAAACAACTCCAACCGTTTGAACTCTTGCTTTGTATTCTCTAATCTTGTTAACATGCAGTAATCTTAAGTTACCTTCAGGCATCTGCAAATAATATGAATTTGCTTTTACTCTTTTAACAACTTTAACTGGACCTGTCCATCTAGAATATAGTTTATTCGTTGAATCGGGTATCAAAACAAGCACTTGATCTCCTGGTGCAAACTCTCTATGTTTCTTTTGCCTGTTATAATACTTAGCGTAGTTACCTTGTTGCACATCACTTGTTAACTTTGCCTCGCGGATTGATACTTCTAACTTTTCCTTTAATTTTTCCAAATAACTCTCTACTGATCCCTTCATATTCAGAGGTAATAACGTGTTTCCAGTCCAAATTGACTTCAATATAGACAACGGACCTTTCGGCTCCCTTCCATACATTAGCAGAAAAGGTGGTACACCGGTAGTTGCATTGGGAACTTCCCGATAAGCCCATAGTAAAAACGGTATATGACTATGCCAACTTCTTCCTTCCTCTCTAATAATGTGATGCAACATGTTCTTGAGAGTCTGGTTCCATCTCTCAACTAACCCGTTTCCTTCTGGATGGTATGGTGTCGAAAAACGTGGGCAAGCTCCTAAAATCTTCAAAAACTCTTGCGTTAAACTTGCAGTAAAATTTGTCGCATTGTCCATTACGATCACTTCTGGAATGCCTGTTCTACTGAATATTTCGAGCAGTGCTTCACATGTACTCTTAGCCGTTAGTGACTTGAGCGGGACTGCTTCCGGCCATCTAGAATGCTGATCCATCAAACAAAGTATATATCTATGTCCCTGTGACGATACTGGATCTATAGGACCAATTAGATCAACGTTTACCACTTGGAATGGCAATTCAGGACGAGATACAGGTGTTATTGGAATTTTGTCAACCGAACGAATTACTTTTCTGCACTGACAACCATGACAAGAACTACAATATGATTTAATCTCCTTCACCATTCCTGGCCAATAAAATGAAAACTTGATTCTCTGAATTGTTTTATGAGCTCCTAGATGTGCTCCGAACACTGATTCATGTGCAATTTCTAGTATCTTCCTCTTCCTAATTTCCGGAATCACTAACTGTTTTATCCTATTTCCGCATAACAGCTCTTCATGGTACAGGATATCGTTTTCTATCACATATCCTCCTTTTTTTCGCTTAGCAAAATTCCATGCTTCTTGAAGAGTATCGCAACTCTTTTGCTGTTTCTTGAATTTCTCTGTGTTATTTTCATTCTCCTCGTCATATTCTGTTATTGTTGTCTCCTGTTCTTCCTCCTCAATATTTACACTTTCATCTAACAATTTTTTGAGGGAATCTGATCTTAAGTTTACAGCGGCTGTAAATCTGGGATTGTATATTCTCTCTTGTTCTAATAATGCTTCATAAGTTTCAGTATCTAATAATATATCAGCGTTCAGTCTGTCCACAGTTGCCACCACCGTTTTAATTACCGGCGTAATATACCCGTTCGTTACCAAACCAATATCCACTTTTAGTTCAGCCTTTAAACAATCACCAAATGCAGGTTGCAACATTATATATCCTTTGTAATCGACTTCCTTCCCTACTACACTGCTTTTAAACACGCTAATTTGTGCACCTGAATCTACTACAGCTGCAACGCTGTATTCTCCCCATAGAATTTTACTATTTTGAGATCAGACATTTTAAATGAACTCGCTGCATTTTTATTTTCCGTTAAACTTCGCCATTGAATCTCGCTGTGACTACTTTGCTTTCATCCTCAACTACTTTGACTGCCCAGCCTTCAGATCCTTACCTCAACAGCTTTCTCCAGTCTTTTCTCTCCCATCTTTCTTATCCTGCAAAATCTCCTAAAATGTCTCTCGTCCATTGAGCATGAAACTGGTTTTGGAAAATTTCGTATCGTATCCTGCGGTTGTTAGTTCTTGTCTGTCTTCACTCAATGTACATCTTCTATTGAACGTGCCAGGCCTTCGATAGAATTTCCGCACGTTGAGACGAGTAGCTTTAGTGCCTGATTTGCCTTGCGTTTTCATAATCATCTCTTCTCAGCAGATCGATCATCATTACAATTCTACCCCAATCATCAATAAAATGTTGTTGTATATCCCTGGATACTTGTTCCTTCATCTGTTCTACAATGACAAGTTGTTTCGACTGTCAAATCTGAATAGTCCCGAATCCACTCATTAAAATAGTTCAACTCCAAATCAAAATCTCGCCAAGTGTATCAGCTCGATTTATTACCTCTTAAATTTTATTTTGATAGCTGGGCTCAATTTAAATCTTTTAATAACATACTTTTTATATGCTCATAGTCATTTGCCTTTCCTCAGGTTCCCTGATCAATTCGCCATTTCTAACAGCAATGAGTCAACAAGATTCATGCTCAGTCTTCTTCTTTAATGAACTCTTCGATTTGTCTTTCAAACAGTGTGTAAAACTTATATCACCTTCTACGGGTCAAAGTACGCATTAATTTTGCAATCAACTGGTACATGTTCTTGTATTCCTTCATTCTAGAAGTCCATCTCTCTAAACCATTATTCCTTATCAAGTATCTCCAGCTTTTCTAATTCATATTCTCTTTCTATCTTTCTCTTTCTTGACCTTAATTTCATCTTCTCTTTCTTGACCTTAATTTCATCTTCTCTTTCGGCTTGTTCATCTTCTCTTTCTTGACATTTCATCTTCTCTTTTCTTGACGCTTAATTTCATCTTCTTTCTTGACCTTTATTCATCTTCTCTTTTCTTGACCTTAGATTTCATCTTCTCTTTCTTGACTTAATTTCATCTTCTCTTTCTTGACGTATATTTCTCTTCTCTTTTCTGTGCTAATTTCATCTTCTCTTCTTGACGCTTAATTTCATCTTCTCTTTCTTGACGCTTAATTTCCTTCTCTTTCTTGTGCTTAATTTCATCTTCTCTTTCTTGACCTTATTCATCTTCTCTTTCTTGACCTTTATTTCATCTTCTCTTTCTTGACAATTTATCTTCTCTTTCTTAGACTTTCATCTTCTCTTTCTTGACGCTTAATTTCATCTTCTCTTTCTTGACGTTTATTGTTCTTCTCTTTCCTTACCTATTCTGTGCCCGATGAATTCTTTCCTGAGCGCCCTCTTCCTATACCTTGCTAATGTATTTTAAAGCCAGAGCTTTCATTTCTTCCGTTACAGTTTCTCCTAATTCTTCCATAGGCACTTCAAATCTCAGCTAGACTCTTCCTAAAACGCCATTTTACCAGAGTTGGTTCTAGGAATTCTGATCTTCAAAACAGTTTCGATGTCATCCAAGACTTCAAACAGTTCACATACTTATTCTTAAACCAATTCAGAAATCCTCAATCTTAAACAGTTTCAAATCTAACCAATCTTTAAAACATTAGAAATCCATTTCGTTTTCTCGCACAAATGTCAGCCGTGAACCAATTCATATTAAGAAAAACTAAACTCATCAGAGCAACATCAGTTCACCACTTTATTCCAGAGAATCCTATCTAATACATTCTTTTGGCTCCTTGCCAAAGACAAGATACAAGCTCCGTTTAAACCATTACATCACCAATGAGTAATATAATAAATTCACCGCGTGACCCTGACACATTCCTTACTATATAATCTATCATGCGTTAATATATTTAACAATATCATGCTGTAATAATGAGTTCAAGTGCTTAAGTATCTTAAAAATCAAGAATAAACCTATTGTCGAGCAAAAACATTATGAACACCTCCACATTATTCGATGAACTTATCTGGATGATGTGGAGATCGGGTGATAAAGAGAATGATATTAAATTACTGGTGAAAAAACTAAGCTATCATTGTTGCACTTATACGATTGAAGAAAAAGGCGGTTCTAAGTAAATTTGAAGGAGAGGACAGAATAAAACGGCCCGAAGACATGGAACGAGTATCTACAAAATTGAATGTTGTTCAAGTTCTGCTGTTTATTTCGTATTTTTGCAAAGTTGGTAAATAACTGTGAAATCAGCAGTAGATATCTAGTTGTTGGACATGCACGTGTCCCCAAAGAAAAATACGTTGAAAACTGTTCTGCTTGGTAAGGTAGAATCTGTGCCTGGAAGTAGATATGTTGGAAGTGAAAACAACGCAGGTCCAATAATAGTGTTTCGGAACACAGAGTACAGCGCACAATGTAAGATATGGCACTGTACAGCAAACATCCGACTTGTGTTCCTCTGTTGACCAATTTTAATTTCTTCACACACATTAGGCATACACACGATCAAGATTGAACCATGGATAAATGGGAGAGATGTTGTTTCATCAGGTGGAATCCTGATATCTTATTCGTACATGGATATCACATCGGGCGTACCGGCCTTCAGGAAACACTTGCTCTCAGCACATCAGGTTACTTATAAGGTAGGGAGAATGTTATGCTGAAGGTTGTTTTCATTAACGACTTGAGACCATGGTTGTAGCTGAACATACCATCAAAGCTGTAGACTGATATCAGAATAATTGCGGATCAATTGCACCATTACACAGAGTCTTCTTTCAAAACTGAAATGGAACCATCCAGCAGGACCCAGCTTTCAAGTCGAGGCTCTAAATATGTACAGATCGCAAGCAAGCATAAGAGAATTCAATTTCCTGGCCACCTACCTCTGTGGATCTTTAGCGCTCTTTTGGGTTTTCAATAGAAAAGGCAATTTAAGATAAAATATCTTCATGTCAGATATCCGACATTACATGAACACTACTCAGACAATTAATTTGTAGCTCTCAATCATCTACCAATAACTTACTGCATCCGTACCAAGGCAATGGTTCGTTTTACTGCTCTAAAATTGGGTAATGTGTTATTAAGTAGGTGTTCATAACGTTTTTCTTCGGCGTATACGAATAAACTATTCGCTATCAACGACCACATTCAAAATAACAAAACTGGTTGCCAAAACTCCGTTTGATTTTCTAAAAATAAATCAAAATGTCTTACAAAGTTGATACTACACATTAACATTGTACAAAGGAAGGAAGCTTACATATAAAAACTATCGTTACTGTTCAAAAGTACAAACTTAGTATGGATAATAGTTGAGTGTATAATGAATGTGGCTATTTACTGTTTGTTGTTGCAAATGACACCTGTCTGATGGTGTCAGATTGAAGCCCAAGTGGCAAAGAGTTAGATGTAATTAATAGTTTGCGTAGTTTTAAGCACCATACAGGTGACAATACGATTTATCTTGGCTAGGCCCCAATTTTGAGAGAAAACACGTTGCAGGTGGGTAGGAACCTCCCTCATCCCTTCCTCTAACACCAATCTCGTAAAAAGATATGTGGCTCGACGGCCATTTGGAGTTCACATGCAGCTGGGTCTGGTGGAGCATAAGAAGCTTAGTTTCAGTGTTGCATAGGTAATAAGAAATTATATCATTATTTCTTATTTATCAATTAATCATCCATAATAGGGATAAACTGTATTTTTCCGAGAGGTCTTGGCTATTTATTATCATTTAATTTATAAAGTAATTTTGAAAACGTTTATTTTTCCCTTTAAAACGGTCTACAAGAAACTTTTCATTTATTATATACTCTAAATGACGTGTATATCTAGTTATTTCATGAAATACTTAGTTATTATATGAAATAACTGAGCTATACACACGCACACTTCAACGGTAACATATTTATGCAAGCGCGCACACACATTTTTTATCAATTGGAAACAGTTAGGAGTTTATGATCTATAACTAGAAATTGCTCTGCTGTTAGTTCTGTTACATTAAATAAAAATCCAGCTATACGCGTTCAACTTTTTTTGTATATAAAATTAAAGTACTTTATAAAATCTCATCTTTTCAAATAGGGTGATGCCCAAATAAAGTGATTCGCTTTTTTAAATGCCTTTTACAATGTAATTTAAACTAGAAGAGTGCTATAATCAATCAGGCAGGATGTGCCCTTGATTAACAACGTGCAAAATAATGATTGCAAGATATATGTTGATGTTGCTTAGGCCACCTGACCGACAGTAACATCAGATCAATGTCCCCAAAATTCATCGCGTCTAAGGGCTAAAGTTTTACGCATGTCGTTAGCCTAAGCTTTGAGTCCGTGGTGACAGTAGAGTTTGCGTCTGCTAACATAGGTGTGACGCCAATCGGACCCTGGTTTAACAGCGTACTCCGTGTATACTTGGTGAGAATTTGGTGGCGTCGGGCATCGAGCCCAGGCTTTCCGGTCTGGCGTCCGATGCTCTATCCACTAGGCTACCAGCCCCACCAGGAAATATAGTAAAGTGTAAATTTCTCTTGCGTTGATTAAAGAATGTTAATTACTGATCAGTTATGAAGTAGTAAATAAAATTTAGTTTTGCGAATTATATTGATGCTTAATACGATTTATATTAACTAAGATAAAACTTTATAATTTATTTCTTATCAAACATAAACGTTAACATTATAAAACATTTGGTGGCATCGATATCACCTCAAATGCTCTCAATCACGGAAGGTGCATTCGTTAAGGTATCTGACTACCTTCAGGACTTTTTGAAATACATAAATTTTCAACTAAATGAAACATTTTATTTGAAGAATGAAGCATAAAACTAAGATTCAAATGCAATTTCCACAAACTTGAAATAATTTTGGATATTGATTTTGGTGAATTTTAGTAAAATTCTTGTAGGCCTTATTGGTCTAATTAATATATTCAGATAATATTGACAGTACATAAAATATATGTATTATCTGGCCTTAGAGCTACTAAATTTGTGATACTTTTGAAAAGCTTTTGAAATATGGCCTTTTGCAAGAACTCATGCAAAACTAATGTTTTTCTACAAAATGTCTAATACAAATACTTAATTATACACAGACATTTATATTATAGTCCTAGACTGAAGATAAACTAAATAAAACATTTTCAGAAATTTAAGTTCTATCTTAAAGAAATCCAGTAATGAACTTTACCATGAGCAAAAATTGAAAAACATAGTTTCTCAGAAATGTTCTAAGATTTTATTATGGTATAAAATTCTTATCATATTGTATTTTTTACTTCCTATTTATGGGTCAGATCTCTTTAGCTTCATGTTTAACTGATTCGGACTTAAAAATTTTGCTGTTTTCTGGAGAGTTTAGACTATAACAATTTCATTTTAGAGAATTTTGATGAAAATTATATTTACAGAAAATTCTAATGATATGTTCAAATAATATTCATGCAGTACATTGAATAACATCTTTATATGTTAGAAATTAAAGATTTGTAATATTTTGAAATTTTAATTAATATAAATTATGCATAAAACGATTTCTTAAATTATGTGATTTTTCATAATAAATCATTAAAGTATGAATATACTTGAGATTAGATTTGAGAGTTCATATTTAGATATAACTAAATAAAACATGTTCTGAAAATTTCAATTTAATATCTTAAAATATTTTGATGAGGGATCTACTTCCAGTTTGTTGAACTCAATTTCGGTTTACTAATTATGCTATAACTTTCTAAACATCGTAGAATAAAAAGTATTTTGGAATCTTAAATGTATGGGCTATAAAATAAAACATAAAGAAATTTCGACATTTCCCAAACGCCAGTATTTGGTAGGTCTGGACAACCTCAGTGGTTCGAAAGTCTTGTGGGCGGTCACGCAGAAACCACTGGTGCAGGGCTGGAGACTATTCCTCCCTCAGTCCTGTGCCCGCGGTAGCCAAGTGTAAGGCATCGGGACATGGCTAGTGTCATGCGTTCAGCACAGTACCACTGAATACCCGCCGTGCTAGGCGCGACATGCACTAAATCTGTTGAGCTCAAATATCCTCATTGGTGCGGTGTGGAAGTTCGGAGAGGGTGAGCTCAGGTGTCGTCCGCGTCCCTGACCATGGCTCAAAATTACGGTCAGTTGCCAAAGCTGTCGTTTAGCTGGTTAACAGTGCAACGTTAATATTCCTCACTCAACCTCACGCCCTTGCGCCCATGCCTAAGATTGTGGAATGGGAGAGTTAGGTGTGCACTCTATCGTGTAGAATAACCATGTCTGTCAGGCTTTCATCTTGCCTTCGGGAAGAATACGACGACAACAACAGCATCAAAACATAAGAATACAAATTGATGCATAAAATTATTAGTGTTTCTATTCCTTTATCTTCAACCTTAAGTGCACGTTTGCAATTGCTGATTTCAAGTTCATTATTCAAGGTTCTTCTTCCCATGTTTAATTGTTGTATCTGATCATCGCTTCATTATCAGTATATAAGCATTTGTTTCTGTAGTCTTGCACATTTCTCTTGAAATGCGCGATATGCGAAGAAACACAGTGTTAGTTTTTAAATATTGTTTTCATTATAGTATTAATTTGCAATGAACCCGGTGGCCTACGACAGTTTTTCTTTATAACTTTTATATTGTTGTAAGTTCAAAAGCCCAATCGTCAAGAATCAAGTTCTTTAAATTAGTGTTGTGCGGAGGAAAGGAGGAGTTTCAGCTCGGGTGTCATTCTCACCCTTTCCTCAGGTACAAATAAATTGTCTCTTCCCCAAAACGTTCATGTACTATTTTGCAGTGTAATGTTAGTACATGGTGAACCAATCACTAAAAATTTAAGCTAATGAATGTAAATAATTTTCTTACAGTTATAATTTGCTAAAATAACTTACTCTTTTTCTAGAAAAACTTGCCAGAAATGGAATATCTAGTTTTGAACCATGGAAAGGAAAAATAATTAATATTACTAATTTAAAATGAGATATAATTATCACTTACTACCCCCCCCCCGCCGCCATGAGTTCATACATACAATTGGCGTACAGAAATTATATAATAAATTAATTTTCCTGATTTCTGTGGACTTCCGTTCAAGATATCGGAAATAAAAATTAAGTTGTATTCGAATCCCATATCTGATTTTTCGAGCGAAAGCGAGAACAAATAAAAATCCGTTATTTTAAATTGAAATGCGTCGAGTTACATTAAGATGATCTTCAAATTTCCATCTGGGTGTTCAGGAAGCATTATTGATATTTCTATGAAAACAAATCCACTACTTCTACTTCATATAAAAATTCATGTATTTCATGGCGCGGAGGACAATACCTGTAATCAGAGAAAAATGGCAGTTATTAGGACTGCCAATGAAGTGAAGCTTAGAGCTTTTAGTGCTAAATTTGAAATTCTAATGTTTGAATTATCAACATTATATGAACTTTCATCTATTGACCTCCAGAACAAATTATACGCATGTTTATATGGTTTTATTATTCAAATATATTACGGACTGTACAATCATCGACAAAATATAATAATTCAGTGTGATAACTTAATATACAACCATATTATTTAGGATAAATTTGAATAAATTTAAATTTCAATGTACTTGATTTTTCATACTTTTAATTGTTTGCATCTTGTCATCATTAATTTCATACTGACATTTTGTACTTTCAATTATTTATTTTGTTCTAAATGATAAGCCAGTGAATTAACAAGATATTAGCTAGGGGGATTATAGAGTCAGAGGTATCTCTGATGCTTTTAATTTATCGACTAGAAACATAATTTTGGATGTCAATCAGGTTCAGATTATTAGTAGGGCATGTAATTAAAAATTTCTTGAGGTTTTGAATAAAGGTTTTAAATTTAGGAATTTTAAGATCTCTATAGATTAATGAATTTATGTTATACCTGCCAGGTCAATACATCTAATTAGAGTTTGAGCAATTTCAAGAATTTGTTATAGTCTGCTGTAACCCCACACAGGAAGCATAACTGGAATGGGCCGCAAAACAGCAGTGTAAAGTATTTATTCAGATAGTGTTTCAAATTCCGGTTGATTAAGGTAAATTAATCAAGCAAGGCACTAATTTGTGTCTTGCGTGTAAAATATGTTTTTCCAGTTAACTTACTGTCTAACGTGGCCTAAAGTATTTAGTGCTCGGAACCATAGGGAGTGGTGATAGGTGAGCGGTGATGATGGTTTCTCCTCTGATGAAAAGCCTACAAGGTTTTTGACATTAATTTTAATTTTCCATTTATTAAAAGGTTTCCAGGAGAGGTGTCTTTATTTGATGTTATGGTGTGTTCAATTTTGTAACACACTGTGATCTGATCTTCATGGCATAGATTTAGTTGTTTGTGGGTGGGGGCATGTCAGCTGTGTATAAGTTGAATAAATTGGTCCCAATAAGGAACCCTGTAGGACAATAATGTTACTCTAGTAAAGGGTGTTGTGTGTTGACTCTGACTTGGTAAAATCTATTGACCAGATAGGAATTAATGATATGGATAAGATTGGGAGGAAAATGATTGTTAATAAGCTTGTAAATGAGCCCACTGATCTAGACACGATCGAAAGCCTTCTGGATATCCAGAAAGACAGCTCCAGTGGATCTGCCTCTCTGAAACCCAGAAGAAATTTTTTTTCAGTGATCCTTAGAGTGGGTGGTTAATGGAAAGCTTTTTCGTAAAACCATATTGATTTGGATTGATAAAGTTAGAGTCGGAAATGAAAGAATTTATTCTATTAAGAATGAATGTGCTCAGCAATCTTACTGAGCGCAGACTCTGGTGTTGAGAGTGAAGTTATCTTTAAGGCTATGAGATTTGCTTTCTGGTCATCAGTAATGGCGATGCCAGAGGCAGTGTTGAGTACAGGAATATCAACGCGTTTGTGTTTGAAGATTTTTTGAATATTCCAGAAACTGTTGTCGTGAGTGTTGAGAGCTAATAGTTTATCTTTCCATGTTTCCTGGGAGTGTTTTTTGAGCTCTTTTAATTTTCGCTTGTAATCTGTTGGTTTCTGTTTTGTAAACTGGATTTAGGGTGCTTTGATAAAGTTTACGTGTACGGTTTTTGAGAGAAATTAGATCTTTAATGAAATTTGGGGTATAAATGTGTTGGGTGTTCGTGATTGGTCGGGATGCTTCCGAGTGGGCGGAGCAAATGGCTTCGGTGAAATCGTTGATTTTACTATCAAGAATATTCTGGTGTTTTATATTAGAGTAATTTTTAATAAGGCTATTATCATTAAGGCGTTTTCTAAAGAGTTGCCAACAGGTGGTAATTGCTCTAGGGTTCTCCTGATGAATAGGAGTGGAGAGTGAAAAATTTAGTGAAACAGGGTTATGGTCAGAGGAGAGCTCAGGCAGTGAAACTATTGAATATGGAAAATTAAAATTATTGACTAGGGCAATATCCAAAGTATTTTGGGTACCATGGCCATATCTAGTGGGGGTGTCAGAGTAAATAATTTCAAGGTTAACAATATCACAAAAAATTTTAAGCCGAGTTCCTCTGGTAGAGTTATGAGAGCAATTCCACATATTGTGTGTGGCGTTGAAATCGCCAAAAATCACACAATGGCTGTTGACTTGCATGAGAGTTTCAAGATCAAGCGTAAAGAGTAGATTATCAGAATGGGGGGAGGGACATATATAGAAATTATGCTGACAGGATCGAGGTTAGGGGGATTTAGCGTGATAGTATTCGCTTCAAAATATGAAAAAGCTGAGGAGTAGGGGTATTGAAGTGAGGAATAGATTTTTTAATAAGAATGAGAGTACCACCTGAGAGTAAGCCTGCCCGTCCGTGATTCTGTCATTTCTGTAACATTTGTAATTTGCGATGCTAATGTTGCGATTTGGTCTCGGATGTGTTTCCTGAACTAAGATAACATCGGGACTGTACTTCTCTACGAAGATTTTAAATTCTTGAATTTTGTTAAGGATGCCGTTTGCATTCCATTAAATCAGACTTAGGCCAATCATTGGTCGACTAATCACCAAAGTTGTTGAAGATAGCCTCTACTAGGGCGTACATTTCACGTTTTTTAGCATCTTTAGTTCTAAACTTATTAGTTTTAATTTGAGTGGGTGGATGGGGGGGGGGGCAAATTCATGTTTATTTGAGTGAGGGCCATTAAGGCTTGTATAATACCTTGGATGGACTGAGTGATTAAGTTTGCGTTAGGATTATTGGACTGAGGTTGAATAAACGGAATTTGAGGGGGGGGATACTAACACAATTGGCCTGAGTCTGGAGAGGGGCGGTAGAATTTCCACTGCTACCGGTGGCCATCTGTTGTGCGCTATTGGAGTTAAAAGTAGTATTATTTTGGACTGCGGAAGCGTAAGAGACATTTGGTCGAACTATGCTATTAATGACATCAGTGTATGTATTTTTGTTCGTGTTAATGTGATTGCCTTTTCTAGGCTTGGGGAATTGGAGGCATTTGGCATAATTGGCCATGTGTCCGTAAGTTTGGCAATTGATACAAAACATTTGCTCAACACTTTTGATTTCACATTGCTTAGTTTGGTGGTTAAGTCCACATTTGAAGCATCTGGGTTTGTGGTGGCAGTTTTCTGCCGTATGGATTGAATTTATTGCATGAGTAGCATTGGGTTACCCCTTTGCTCTCATACCCGTCAACATGTACTGTGAGATAGCTTAGTGAGATTGAAAATTTTTGAGTTAAAAAGATTGTGGGGGAGCGTAATAAGGGAAATGGGAATTGCTTGTTTAGTAAATCCTGCCTATGAGTTGGGATACTTTTTCGACGGTAAAACCAAGTTCGAGGAGCTCATTTTGGATGTGTGTAATTTCAGTATCTCGAGGTAAGCCTTTGATTACAAACTTGATGGGTTGGTCAGCCTTAGAGGGAATTACGTTGAATTCATAATCGAGCTCTTCAAGGAGGTGGACTAGTTGTCTTTGTTGTTCATGAGTGTCCGTGTATAGTTTGATGTATTCCCCGGTCAGTTTACCTCTGACCGGTGGCATTCTGTCTGTAATGACCTTCATTTGTTCCATGTAAGTTAATGTTTTGAGCATAACTGGTGGCGGGAGATCCTTTTGTGGTTTAGTGGTTTGAGAGTTTTGTCCGGGTTTGTTTATGGTGGTGTCAGTGGAAATTCTAGCCGTATCCTGATTAAGATTTTGAAATTTATTACTGAGTTCAAGTTGGAAGTTTAATTGACTAGAACAACTAGCCGTTTTATTGACTTTGCTATTAGGTGGAGTGATAAATCCATCGTCGTTTTCTTTTCTTTTTTGAGAGTGGTTTCCAGTAGGTTCAGTCGTTAAATTATTTACTTGCGATATAGAACTAGCTTTAGTGTGAGAACTAGGGGGAGTATGGTGAAGAGGGCAGAAGGGCGTATTGCAAGGGGGAAGAGAGCTAAACTCACTTACCGCTTTGCCATGTAGTTGTGTGTACTCTGGCTTCTGGTTTTGTATAACAGACACGTAGGGGTCATTTGCATCAAAGGTGCCGAATCTTTTCAGCGAGTTGAGGGTGGAGTCGGATCCTTGCATGAGTAGCGTAAACTTTTGAATGTCATCGGTGAGGGCCTTGCGCCGAAGACATAGAGCAGTGGGAGTTGAGGGCCGGGATGGTGAACATTAGAGAATAGATTGAAAATGATGTCGCCCTACGATAAAAGCTCTGATAAGAGCTATAGAACGACTGGCTAAATTGCCTCCAAGTGATTAGT
This sequence comes from Trichonephila clavata, assembly GCA_019973975.1. Lineage (NCBI taxonomy): Eukaryota > Metazoa > Arthropoda > Arachnida > Araneae > Nephilidae > Trichonephila > Trichonephila clavata. The sequence goes on from BMAO01035267.1 coordinate 44,435, forward strand.
ATGTAATCAGAGTGACTCAAAAAGGTCGGATGGTACGGAGCGTATAGAGGACGCGACCGTACTCAAGCGTTGCTAACCATCCTTCAATTTCGTCAGAATCTGATATCTTTTTCATCTCGGATGGAAGGTAGAAAACATCGTGAAGAGTCATAATTACATAGGAAAGCAGGGGCTGAAAGCAATAGGTTGGTACCGTGTTCGAACTCGCAAGGTCAGAAATGTGGTTTCCTCATTTCAAACAGACAGTGTGCGTTAAATACGAGTTACGTTATACGAATGCCTAATAGGCAAAAATGCATTTCATCTATGGCCTAATCAATGGAAACAGAAGTGCTGCTGTTTCGTTGTAAAGAGAAAGATATCCTACCAGACGGCAACCGAATAATCAAACGTTATTTTTAAATCATTTATATTTCATAGCCACGATTAAAATTACTTGGCAGCCGAGAACACCAAGGACATCCATATTTGAAGAGAGTGTGTTGCCTGCTGTGGACCAAACTCCCGGTATCTCTGTAAGGGTGATTTCCGTTGAAACCGGAATATCTTAAGCAACTATCTATCGTGCACTGCAAGGTGAAAACTTACATCAGTTTCATGTATAGAAAGTACAGTTATTACAACCAGATAATCAACCACGACGCGTCGCGTTTGCACAGTGATTTGTTAACCAATGGATGGCACCACTTTGCCAGTTCCGTCTTGTTTTGTCATGAAGCAATCTTTTCACTTGAAGGGATGTTTAATACGTACAAGGAACCCATGTGGACCTTAAACAACCCATATAGCTCTCAACCAGTACCACACTACAACGTTTCACTATTAACGTGGGGGAGAGTATCGTGGGGACAGTTTACTTGGCCTATACATCTTGCCACCTTGACTAGACTCTGAGGAGAATATCGTCTTTTTAAAGCAGTTACTTCCGGAACTGATAAATGATTTTCCACATCTGTTCGGTGCCACATATTTTAATAGGACGGTGCACTATCGCATTATGGAAGGTGTGTGCGTGACCATTTGGACCGGACATTTCCAAACAGGTGAATTGGCTGTGGTTGTCCCGTTGCATGGTCTTCTAGATCTGATTTATCTCCTAGATTTTTTCCCTGGGGTACCACGAAGAGCCTTGTGTACGACAAGCCCGTTAATTCTAAAATGAACCTGGTGGCACGAATATCCACCGTTATGAAATACGTCAGCCAATCCATGTCGAATCAGTGTCTTGTGTACGTATATGCCTAGCCGCAATTTCAAACACCTTCTGTGAGACTTTCATGCCATACTTTTTTATTGTTTTTGTGTAATAAAGCGTTTTACACTATATTCTGCGTTGTGCCTTTACTGACTTTGTGTCTCTTTATCTCGTTAAAGTTACGTTTCCGTCCATGTTTTTCTATGCAATTATGTCCTTTCAGGATGTTCTCTATCTCCCCTCCAAGCTTGTACACTGCATTCGGGAACCCCTTGTATACTCTATTAATTACTTCATAGCTTCAAATTATTTACTGACGTGAAACTTTCTCTAGAAAGAGAAATAAAGTTAGAGAGAGAAAGGCAAAAATTAACAGCCGTACATTTACATAATGCAAAATATTAATTACTTTATTTTCTAATTGTTATTTGCAAAACATATATATTGTTTACTATTAGTCCATTATTTGAAAAGTGTTTAAATAGTATTTCTCGGTAGATGAAATCCGAAATTAAAATATATGTCCTTATACTTACAGATATGCCACAAGCTAACTCTAACAAAAATCAATAACAGTCAAAATAAAATGTACTATATATATATGTGTGTGTGTAAAAAATCCCAGTAATATAATCCTTTTAAATATCTTTTAATTATCTGGTCCATCCCTTCAGGATCCACATTTTAGTAATAAATTAGCCAGCCACCTAACGATAATATTTTAAACTACATCTAGCTACCCACTCAGATGATGTGATTTGAGCCGCCTATAAAAACCTAGATTCCTGAGACCGCGCTCTCTTTTGCTTCTGTATTTGTTTGCCTTCAACATGTAGCCGTCTCCAGCTTAGTTTGTGTTTTGTGTACTTTTGTTGTGTGTGTATTGTGTCGTCCTTGTAATGTTTTATGTGTTCAAGATGTGGAATAAAACAGTTTTAATTAGTCACAGGATGGCCTCATCAATCCCATATAAAGAAATACCTTTCAACGGCTACGTCTATCAATACAAATAAATAAAATTGAAGTGTCTGTTTGTAATTTCAAATTAACAGCTTTTTACTAAATGCATTTAAAGGTTAATACGGTACTTATATCAAAAAATCAATTTTTAAAATTTTTGTCTGTCTGTCTGTTTGTTCCGGCTAATCTCGGGAACTTCTGGTCCGATTTTAAAATTTCTTTTACGAATGGAATGCTACATCCATCAAGGAGTAACATAAGATATATTTTATCTCCATATTCCTACGGAAATGGGAACTATTCGGGTAAAACTTTGGTTTTGCTTACTCTCCGCCAAGTTGGCGCAAATCTATGCACTTGGTCAAAAATAGAAATTTTAATAAAAATTTTCTCACATTTGTAACAAATGACTGAAACATAGTGTAATTTAGCATCTTTACAAAAAGCAATTTTTTAAATGATTTTTTAGTAAACGTCTAACGTTTATTACGTTACGTTTGTTAAATGTCAAACTCAAACTTTGAGAAATATCGCCAAGTTGGCTAAGAAGTTCTCTATTTCGACAATCCCAGATATTTAAATGCACATTTTTTCTCATTTTAAAGAGGGAAACGAAATAAAGTTTTAGCGAATTGCACGTGCGTGATATTGAAAATTATATGGTAATATTAATTGACAGTTTCATAAAAAGTTTTGATAACTTTTGTAGTTTTGATTAGTTTTGAAAGTATTTATTACTTTGAATTTTTGGAATAAGTACAAAGACTACATGACGAAAGATATTTTGCGACGAAAAACAACCAAATATGCCTTTTAATGAACACATATGCAACGAAACGCAATAAAGGTTTTCAGAATGGTTGGGTAGAAGCTACATGATTTTTGAATGATTAGTCCTAGACGTGTCGATGGAAATAGCTTCGATAATCAAATTGCTTGAGAATTAAACTACGATTTTATAGAAATGCAACATCAAGTAACAATTTATCCGTCAATTAACTCCAGAACAAAGTCACGTTTTCTAACAAGTGTTACGCAAAATAGAATCCGGCAGTGGTGCACTTTTTTTTTTCCGACGCCCCTAGAGGAACCGGAAAAACGTTTTTGTTAAACTTATTATTAATGACCATCAGAAAAACCCAGAAGATAGCAGTTGCAATGGCTTCTTCTGGTATAGCCGCGACTTTACTGACCAACGGTCGTACTGCATATTCCGTTTTAAAACTATCGCTTAATCTTGCATTTGATTCACTCATCTGAAATTTCAGAAAAAATAGCTCTCAAGGCTGGATGCTTCCACAATGTAAGCTGTTAGTGTGGGATGAAAGTACAATGTTTCACAAGAAAGCTATAGAAGCGTTTAATCGGACTCTTCAGGATTTATGAGACAGTACAGATATTATAGAAGGAATGGTACTTTAATATTTATTGGCTGATGAATTCAAGCTTATGGGCGAAAGTTGAAAAATTCAATCGGAAAACGGATATGAGAGTGCATCTTCATAATGACGTAGATTCGGAACCTTATGCAGAGATGCAATTGAAAATCGGTTATGGATGTTTGGATGCAAATGCTGGAGGTTACATTTTACTTCCAGAGAATTTTGTAACGTAGAAAAGGATGTAAATCTTATTGCTCAAATTTACCTGGGCTTGCAACAAAATTTAAATTGGGAACAGTGGCTACGCGCAAGATCCATATTGACGCCTAACAATGACATTGTCCATAAAATCAACATTAAAAATTCAAACGACGTGCGGGGAAGGGGGGGGGGTGAAGAAATATTTGTCAATGAATACAATCATAGATAAAGAACAACGTATATTCCACGGAGTTCTTAAATTCACTTGAACTTTCGGGTGTGTACCTGCACATAAACTTCAATTAAAACTAACTGTACCAGTTACATACTTATGCAAAATCTCGATGCTCCTCCACTATGTAAAGGAACGAGGCTTTGGATCACAAAACTGATGCAGAATATACTTAGTGCCAATATTTTAACATATGTCATGAAAATGGATAGTGTTATCATACCTCGAATTCCAAGTATCCCCACTGAACTACCGTTTCAATTCAGATTAGTTCAATTTCCAGTTTTACTGTTTCTATTAACAAAGTTAACATTTCAGGTAGCAGGGGTACATTTGGAAAAGCAATGTTTTACCCATGGCCAACAATATGTAGCCTGATTGGTGTGTCCAATGCCTAAATCTTCACATATTTGCAAATGACGGAAGAACATATAATATGGTATACAGTAGCATCTTAGAATAATATTCTGTTTTGATCTCTTTTAAGGAGGGATTATACAAGGGGTGATCAAATGAAAATGTACGAAACGACATGGTGGGTACAAATATAAACTTTATTCAAAATATACACCATAGGCCTGAGCACAATGATCCCACTGATGAACAAGCCGCAGGATTCCTTGTTCACAGAATTCCTGTGGCTGTGACGAGACCCAGTCCTTCACAGTGTCCTTGACTACGTCGTCCGAGTTGAAGCGCTTTCCTTTCAGGTGTTTCTTCAGTGGACCAAACACAGGGAAATCGCAGGGTGACATGTCCGGACTGTAGGACGGATGGTCCAACGTCTCCCATTGGAACTTGTCCAGTTCCATTTGTGTGACTCTGGAGACGTGTGGACGCGCGTTATCATGGAGCAGAACCACACCCTTCGTGAGCAGCCCCGGTCTTTTATTCTTGATGGACCTGCGTAGGTGTCGGAGTGTCTCACAGTACACATCGGAGTTAATGCTTTTTCTGTGCTCGAGTAATTCTGTGCTCGCATCATTTGGACGCCGCTTTTTATAAGAGCCTTTGCTCTCTCCTGCGCATACGGGCACCCGCGCATGATCCGATCCCAGTCAGAGTCTCCAATGGCATCCCGAGATGTCTCGCTACATTCTCCCTTGGCGGAATATGCAAATATTTAACTGTTTCATTTTTATGTCGTTTCGTACCTTTTCATTTGATCACCCCTTGTATGTTAAACGTAGATACTTTCGATTTTTTTTAAAAAACATAGTTTACGTTATTGAATTTTTGTTGTTAATTATTATAATATAAATTACGTTTTCAATTCTTATAAACTAAGCTCAACTTTAGAATCTTTAAATTTTATTGGTTCCAGTCAAGCAAAAAAAATTACCATATTATATTATTTACTTTCTAATGATAACGATTACGACATTGACAGTTATTTAAAGACATCAACGCGAGCGGAGCCGCGGGTAAAAGCTAGTTACATATATATATATATATATATATATACAGTCGACTCTCGATAATTCGAAGTTGAAGGGACCAATGAAAAACTTCGAATTATCAAGAGGGTAAGAAAAAACTCCAGAATTTTTTTCTAACACTTTTAAATTTTAAACTAAGCACGCACAATAAAACAATGATTGTATATATGTACACCATTGGTTCTTAAAGGTATGGTCTCACATCACAGTAACAGACCATCTTTTCTGAACACATGAGTAGCAGGATCACATGTTAAGCGAAAGATACGGACGGCTGACAACAGGTGCGGCCAAAACTGTGCCACTTGAAGAAGGAAAGCATTAAAAGTGTCTTTTCGCCTGAGGAATCGAGAAACAAAAAGAAGGGGTAGCAGACAGATGGTAATCAAATTTTCTAAGTTACAGGGGAGACATGCAGAGACAATACAGCACACAGCATGTAAGCTCCAACCTTTTTGCTATAGGACTCTACATAGTAAGTGTTCGATCTGTCGAGATTTTTGTAAGATAACTTCGATTTATTGCGTGTTGTAGTCTGGTCAGTCATATGTTTTACTTTGAAATATTGAGTGTACCAAAACGTATTGTTTCAGTTCGAAATATCAAGAGTTTTTTTAGAGACTGAGCTTGTATTTCGAATTATCGAGAGTCGACTATATATATAATGTATGTATAACAAGAATGTACAATGCTATAAGTTTCAAATCGAGAGCATTGAAGATTACATATATATAAAGCATTACACGGTTTTCAACTCATCCTATTGTTCCCATTGAGAAGAAGATTAGAGCTGGAAATATGCTTATTGCATGCTCCCTCTAAAGTTGTAAAATCTCATGTATTTAGTGCATAATTATACACCTTTCCACCAAAGACCGAGAATAGATATTGACTGCTTTGGTTTTCCAGAACAGCAAAATCTTGATAAAAGAGAAAAGTTCATTCACAGAGTTGATTCCTATGGAAAATCGAGACCTTATTCAGTAACGGTCTACAAAAATCTTCGGCGTTATTCTTTTGTTAATGGTTGATGCGCATGGTATTTACTGTAAAGACATTTTTTCATGAGTACCGGTCTAGAAAATCGGCAAATCAATAGTGAAGAATACTTAAATTCAATACATAAGTCTATATGTAGACGTGTGTATGCAAATAACTATACATATTTCTGCTCCTCAGACACTAATATCGCTGTGTACGTTAAAGAACACATGCGAAGAACTAGCTCACACACATTTCATGTATGTAATGAAATTATCAAATGTCAAAGGGGCGAATCCTTTGATCAATTTGGACTTCTGGAAGCCCTAGCAGCGCCCTATTTTTATGTTCTTCCACATGAAGTTGAAAGAAATAAAATAATAAACACACACACAATTCATACAGCGTTGCTGATATTTAAAATGATTGATAACTCTTATAAAGGAGAAATGTTCCGTTTCCATAGTGGATTCATCATTTCTATAAAGAGAATACTGCACGTTTTAATTTAAATTTTTTATTCGTATATGAGGAAAAAATGAATATAGTTTCCCGAAACTGTGTAGGATCTTTTTTGGTTTAAAATTGATCTTTAAAAGTTGTGTTAATTTCTGCGCATGTCAATCCTGAGACATTTAATTATTTTTGTTCCTCAAGTGCAGTTTAATGTAACATTTTATCGCAATATATTTTTTTTAGTTGTTTGCAATATTTATAGTTAAGTTTTAGCTATCTTTTTTTTTAATAAAATATAATATCGTTATGTTTTCTTTTTTTTAAATTAAAATTTTCCTTTGCTAAGAAATATTTCTATATTCATTGATTGCAAAAATGATTATTTGTGGATTTGTTTAAACTCTTTTAATGCAGTTTTACAGACAGAGATTTTTTAACAAGAATCGTATGCAATACATCTAAGTTATTACATTTAAAAAATTGCTACAATTTCAGAGGTTGATAAAAGAGTTTATCTTTTATTCCCTAAACTTGATCTGAACTTTATTTTTTAAGTAAAATATCTAGTCAAAAATATAATTAATGTGAAAAAAGATAGAAAGATACAGTGATTTACATAAAATGAATAATTTATTTGATTTAAAGATAATTTTAAAAAAGAACTAATAAATTATGTTGTCATAGTAAATATTCTTGTCAACAATTTTACGAATCGGATACAAAGGCTTACGATGATTTTTATTTATTTATTTATTTTTTGAAATTTAATGCGAAGAAATGAATATTTTTTTCTGATTTTGTTTGGTTAACTGCTTTTGATTTAAAATAGTCTTTTTAAAAGAAGACAAACGGGGGTATATGCTTTCTAAATTCCTTCTAACTTTCCAAAAAAATACTGAAATTGGTGTTTTCCAATATTGTAAAATTTATTAACAATATTTTTACCCACATGTGTCGTTTTATCTGGGGAGTTTGGAACTGGGGGCTTTTGATAGAGTTAAAAATAAGTTGTAACTAGCCACTTCAAAAATTATTACCTTCGCAAACTGTGAACTTAATTTTCAAAATAATATTAAAGTATTAAATTTATTTTATAGTTCGTAAGAGATTAAGGTAAATCTCATAAAATAGTAAGTAATATTGTAGCAAAAATAATTCACTTCGGTTGCCATGGACACGATCTACTGCTAGGACTGAAGCGCCCGGATGCGGGCGACTTGCCAAAAATATATAACTTCTTTTAGTTTTTTTGTATTAACTTTAGTTTTTGTGTCACGTGCTTATTTTTTATTAATTATAATTCTTTCTTTCTCTCGTGCTGTTATTTTTAATTGCATTTGAATTTATAAATGTTAACTGTAATTGTAGTTATGGAAAGTTCTGGAACTTTCGATGGCAATATATATATGAAAAGGAAATATTCAGTATAGGGAATAAAGTCTTGAGTTGTATCTAGCAAGAGTTGTTGTCCTTTTATTTCCGTATCGAATTACGTATTGACTTAATATACGCGGCAATATTTTATTAAAAACAACTTGTGATTAACATTAGTTTAGATGTAATGAGGAACTCTCAAAAAATAAAAACAGTATCAAGTTTTAAGTGACACTTTGCATTGCTACTGAGGTCACAATATGTGTCACGAGAGCTGTATTTTCGCAATTTGATCATCGGCTATTTTTGGAGGGTAAAGACTGTTATACTTTCAGTCACACATTTGCTATCAAAAATTTTAATCACATAATGCGGAAAGCCCACTATTATATTTATGTGTATTGGTTACGGATATTCAAAAACATTTTGCAGCTGGCTGTTTTCACAGAGTGGATAATTTCATAGCGAAACCAGTAGTGTTCTACAATATAAAAGACATGATCAATCGCACGTCTAAAAATTGTATTCAAATGCTTGTAGCGTAATCACCCGAATCACTATAGAAATGTTTTAACAAATATATCCTGGATTAAATTTAAAATAATATAAAAATATTACATATTACAAAAGAACAAAATTAAAAACAGTGTTGAAAAATTAGAAATTAAAAATAAATTTTTGTTTATACTAAAATTGGTTATTTTTATGCAACAGTAATTGGTAGATAAAATTTATAATACTGATGTTCCTAGAAATAACTTCATAATTTGAATATACTGGTAAAATGTGAACAGAGATGCATGATAAAATTGTAGGAAAAATGTAACTATAAAAATAACAGTATAAGAATGAAAAAGAGAAAATGTAGTAGAAATATTTCTATATAATACTCTTTAATATGAATAAATACCAATATTTTAAAGATGAAATCAAACGATTAAATGAGATGACATAAAAATTGACTATGACCACAAGAACACTAATTATAAAGGAAAACTAAAATGAACGAAATAGAGAGACTAATAATACATTTTAAAAATAAAGTGTATTTGTAAAAAAGAAATTGCAAATGCTAAAAAAATGTAAATAAAATTTTTCTCTCACGTCGTATATAATTTTTGATGAAACTTATACATTTAAAATATTATTACAACTACTTCAAATACAAAATTATTATTTAACGACTAAAATAAATGTATAGGGGAATTATATAATAGACAAGAAAATTCAATCTCTCTCTCTCTCTCTTTCCAAATAATATTAAAAAAAAGATTAAAAAATATATTTCTATACAACGGATAACTAAACTGATTTGTGTAAATCGATACAAAAATTAAGTTGTGGTCCATTAATGAACTGTAATAAGATTTTTACGGCAATTTCTAAAATACAATGACAACAAATGGCAATCCACAAAGGTATTCATAATTTTATAAGTAGACATCTCTTCTTAATATAAAAGGCCCAGCATTTTTTTAAGTAAATGTGGAGATTACGATTACGATATATAATCGCGATTGTTGTACCCTTCTCACAATTATGTTTAATTCGAGGGTTGATCAGGAAAAAGGTTACAAGTCGAATAAAGAAATATTTATTAACAATAGACAGAAAATACAAAAAGAAATTAAGAGGTATGCGTTCCTATCACATTTCGATCTAATCCCCAAGTCTATTTAGGTATTTATCAGAACACAGAACCAACTTGTTTAACATGTCTTGATAGAAATCAGGTCCCTGTTCATTGAGCCAGGTCTTGGTGGATGTTTTCAGAGCACTGTTTTTGAATATCGCAGCACATATGCTGCACGTTACTATAGCTCAGTCCCACCTCTGACGAGATTTCACTCAAATCCTTCGATCATTTTAAATCCTTGCTTCAATTCGTGCCGTATTGATTTCTGTCGTTGAAGAGCTTGGCCAGCCGCTCCCAGCCATATTGTAGTTTTTGACGACATGTCTGCCTGATTGAAAATAGTGACACCATTTTGCTACATGTTATCTGCTAATTTCTTCTTCATCATAAACTTCCACGATTTGACTTCTTTGCAAATAAAAATCAAATAAGGGCTCGTACTTTCAAATGAGACCAATTTTCTAATCTCTTGCCATTTCAATCGTCCTGAGCCGTCGGGGAACTTTCACTATCTATTCACAAACCAGCTGTATTACAAGTGGCGCTATCTGTCTCCAATCTGGGGGGAAAAAATTTCTGCATAATATGTAGTTTTCAAATGCTGCGGATTGTAGCCTTTTTTTCTGATCATCCCTCGCATCTTTGGTGAAAAAAGGGAACAATCTCTGTGGATTACTTGGAGATATTTTTGCCTTCTATCTTATCATCCACAATATTTATGCAACATTGGTACACAGACGATAATTCAGAGAAATTTTACAAAATAGATCCTTGCGCTTATAAATAAATCAACCAAACAATTCCCATACATGACAGTAAATACTGAAATATTAAAAAACTTCAAATACGAACTAATACTAATTTGAAATAAAAATAAAGTTAAAGAACATTTATTGGTAGAAATGTGAAAGAATATATATGCAGGGTTGTCATAATTAAACAGCAAGTGTTCAAAGGGTGGTGGAAAGAAAACTATCGGGAATATTCCAGTGAAATTTGGTATCTACACGTTTCTGAACATGCGCGAGTCAAATATGCAAAGAAAAAATCTCCATTTTCACCGGAAAGAGGGTGCTGTACTGTATTTCAACGCTCACCGATGGCGTATACAACTTCCAAAACCGATACACAGAGCATAATGACATTCTAAGAAGCATATAAACAATATAAAACATCTATTACAGTTTGTCAAAATTCCATACAATTCGCTTCAGTAATTAAATTTTTACAGTATCATGTAATCAAAAATTAACGTAAATTAAGATCACAAATTAAACAATCCATAAAGACGCTTTAGAAAACAATTAAACCATTATTTAATCAATTAAATTCTCACAAGATGTGCTCAATATGCGAACCAGCAGATGCAACCACATACTGAAGACATAAAATAGCATAGTCCACCGTCGTATTGAAAATCTCTGTTGCAACACACCTCACGTGTGTCTGGTTATGCTAGATTTCAATTCCGCAACAGAAGCATGTCATTTTCTATAAACCGTATCTTTCAGATTCCCCACGGATATATAAAAATTGCAAGGATTAAGGTCCGGTGAACAATGGTGATGATTGACCATTATTCAATGTGGTCTTGTTTCTATACTGTTCGATAAGCATATATGCCGTCGATAAGCATTGAAGCATGGCCCAGCGCCATCTATCGGGTGAAAATGGAAATGAACATAGAACATGGGGTTGCAAACCACGTTCAGACGGAGTAATTCGCAAAAACTTTTATGAAGTGTGTGATACCTACTAGAATGAAAAAGGGCAGTAATTGGCAATAAATACATCTATTAGACTTAAAGCATGTTTCAGTCTGAACAATGCATCACGGCACGACGTCACAAATGCAACGATTACCCCCTCTAAATTTGTCGAAGGAATTCGGTACACCCTGTATATGTACGGTATAACTTTAAAGAATAGTAACATGCAATTCTAAAGCGGAGATCTTTTTACAATACAAATGATATTTCAAAAAAGGTTTACATTTAAGATTATTTCCGGTAAGCAATACGTTTTGTACAAAATAGTCTTTTAATGACATATATTATTAATGATTATATATGCACAAATCACCTAACTTTTCTTTAAATTATAGTATAACATACTCTGTATGTTAAGATGTCGGAATAATTTTGAATTGACATCGTAATTTTCAATTCAAATAAATTCAAAAACGCATGCATTATGTGTCATATATGAGTCATAACATAAATATAATAATTGTTTAATTTTATAATAGTTTAAATATATTTTTATATAATCCGTATCAGTCTAAGCCTTATTTTTTCTAGGCCTTAATCAATGGCCAATTCAGAAAGCATTTTAGCTCGCATAATCAATATTACGTAAAATCAAGAATACCTCCTTTCCATCTATAAGGAAAGAAAATAATATACAGAATATCTAACCAACAAATCCTTCCTAGAAAAAATATTTCTGGTCATTGATATTACGACAAACATTCATTATATGGTCATCTGCAATCAATGGATCGTGTTACTGACACGGGAAGTACTTTATTTTGAGTGATCCCGAATATAAATATTAATAGTGATCTCCACAAAAGATATGGTTCACCTGTCATGTCTCTTTAAGGAGAAGAAATGCCAATAAAAGTGAATTAAATTAATAGTTGAAATAATTTCAGACTTGAAATTTCGGTTTACTGTGAAGAGCAAATTCGTTTTAATTTAGGAACACAAACATCTGAACAGGAAATAATAGTTAAGTGTTTTTATCAAATAACATTTAATTAATGGCATTATATGTAGTAATAATTACGAAGAAGTGAATGCTTTACTGTTTCTTTTTGCATTTATTGTATCAGATATTATTTTAAAATGGAATATGTAAGCAAAGTACGTGAAAATATACGTAGTACGATGCAAAAATTCGGGAACTGTGGCCATTGCTGAAGACGAAAGTAAGTGCCTAAATTTATACCAAATGAAACGGATTCTCCCAACCCACCCCTACCTGAAAAGGTTGGTTTAGTCCATATCATGAGGCCAAATCACACGAGCAGCTGTTATCTTCCGAAACTAGTTAGCTTTGTTTCGCGATCTAAGAAAGATAGCTGTTTTTTAACAGCGTTGAACAATAAATTCTGTCAACGCTTAGGTAAAATACCAATGGAGACTTTGGAAATGCTAAGTAAGGTTATAACGGGTCTTTTTGTGAGCCTCCAACTATCTATTTCAATATGTTTCTATTGAAAACTTTCTCCCAAAGAAGAAAATGTAAATGATGTAAATCATGTCGAATACTTAAGCATTAACTTTTTGGTTCGAGAAAGAGAGAGAGGTTAAGATGATAGAAGTTAGTGATTAACGTAAAGTTGAAAGCTAGACGAGAGTGACTCGTCGATTAATTAATTAATATATAAGATTGATAATTGATGGTGTAGTCAATAAGATATTTGAATTAGAATCAAATCGACCATAAGTCGATTACTTGAGAAAGGAATTACAATTATTTAGAACGTATTTTACCAAAACATTCCAAAAATAATTGATTGTACTCATAATTAAATATTAAATATCTCGTCTACCTCACTTTTTCTCCAATATTTTAATATAAGTGATATTTTTCTAGCCTGGGGTTGTGAGACTTATTAAAGGATTAATAAATTATAATTGTTTTCTTTAAGGCTGATATTCATTCTAACTCCCAATCACTAACGAATGTCAGGGGATATCCGTTACAAGATGTATGGTGAATCTACCAAGGCGAGATCTAAGGTTTATGAATGGCGTCAACGTTTTAAAGAGGGTCGAGAATCCATCGAATACAATTAATGCGTTGAACGATCACGGAACGTGAAAAATGTTGCGTTGGTGTCAGAATGTGTTCAAAAATACTGTCGCCAAACACTTGCACAAGTTGCTGTGGCTATACAGTTCTCAAAGACGTCATTTGAGGGAATCCATCCATCGAAAACTGCCTCACTTCTGGCAGAGCGGCGACTGGTATCTTCTGCATGTCAACGCACTAGCACATCAGTCCCCAATTGGTAAAAGAATTCCTTGCCAGAACTCGCACTAACATGCTTCCCCATCCCTTTTATTCACCAGATTTAGTCCTGTTTGACATTTATCCGTTCCTATCGATTAAAAAACATTTCTAGGGACGCCATTTTGTGTCAACAGATGAGGTGAAAGTAGCCTCGCAGGAGGCTTGAAGTGTTGCCTAACACTTGAAAAAATCGCTGAGGTTACAGACTTCTAGAAGACGTCATTTCAGGGATTCCATTCGTTATAAGCGGCCTCAGTTCTGGCAAAAGTGACGACTGGTATGTTCTGCATGACAGTGTACCAGCATATCGATCCCTATTGGTAAAAGAGTTTATCGCCAAAGCTTGCACTGACATGCTATTCACCAGACTTAGCCCCTTGTGACATTTGCCTATTTCCATCAATGAAAAAACATACACAGGGGTGTCGTTTTGTGTCATCAGATGAAGTGAAAGTCGCTTCGCGCTGTGCTTCCAAAAGTAATACGAATACTGGCAGTGGTATATTGTTGCCTACTTTGAAAGAAGATGTACATCGGTGCTGTGAACTATCCAGGGTAAGGTTTTCTATACCTCGTCCCGAACTTTTGGATCATACTGCGTTAATAATCTGTGTTATAAAAAAACAAAAAGAAAGCAGTGGTTTTACATGAAATAAAAAATTGATATTCAAAAAAGCATATTTTAAAAACTGCTGTAAGAAATTGTTAATTTAGTTGAATATATATATATATTTAGCATTTTTTTAATTAAACTTTGAAAAGAGCTAATACTTTTTTTAACCCGTTACCTCCCAGTGATCTATTTGTAGATCACCTCCCATTCAGAGCTCCCAGTGAAAACAATATCTTTTAATCACTTCGAATTGTCATTGGCTGGTTTCATTACACATGTGGCCATACCCCCAAATGAGATTTGAAGCATTCTGTCCCACAGCAGTCCAGCAGCTAGCATCTGATGTTCGCCATTTTGAAGTTTCAAAGTAGAGCTTTCGATTTTGTATAAAACAGAAAAAAAAACATTAAAAGTAAGTTATAATTTTTTATGAGTTTTACATTTTTAATACCTCTTTATTTATTCTGGCTTATTTATATTAGAAAAATAACTATTTTTCTTATTAAAATGTAAGTTTAAACATGCTGATCTATAAATAGATGGCTGGGCGTTAGTGGTAACTAATATAATTTTTTCCCCGTTTCATTTCTTCCAGAATGTCTCGGCGTAAAGTGTTTCATACCGCCGAAGAAGCGTTACAATATATGTTTTCTAAAGAAATAGAGTCTGATATAATTGGTTTACCGCCTGATGTGGATGAGTTAACTGACGAAGAGTATTTTGATGATGGTGAAATGACTACTCCATCAGTAAAAGATCTGTCAAGTAATGTAGAAATTTGTGCACCCATGGAAGAAATATAAAAAGTATGCCTCAAACGGGGAACAAATTCTAAAAAAGGCTTTGGAAGACCTCAGTTGATGTCATCAAGATCAAACGTAATAGAATCTGTGCATTTAGATAAAAAAGACCATGTTATAAGAATGAGTGAGTGAACATTAACGTCGCACTGCTTAGCAACACGAGGGCTTTTGGCGACGGTCCGCGTAATTTTGAACCATGGTCAAGTGACGCGGACGACACCTGAGGTGGCACCTTCCTCTCCTAACTACCACACCACACCAACGAGAGGACGCTTGAGCTTTCCACAGATTTAACGTGCATCGCTCCCGTACCAAAGCGAGTTTTTAGTGGTACTGAGATCGAACTCATGACACTCTAACCATGATCCGATGCCGAGGCCACTTGGCTCTCGCGGCCACATGTTATAGGAAAAAGACAAAACCAAAGAAGATGGCAGTTTCAAAAATGTAAGAGTAGACTTCTTACATTTTGTACAAAATGTAATGTAACCCTTTGTCCACACTTAACTTTTACAAATTGGCTGTATAAAATTATAACTAAGTTAGTTTAGATCAGTAAAATTATATTTTCTCTTTTAAATCTCATTAGTTGTTTTTAAATTCACAAAAGTTAAAACCCCCGTCCCCAAATTTGTAATTTTTAAATATAAAACCACAGGAAAGTTACTTGGACTTTTATTACCATAAGCGCCCAGCGATCTATTTATAGACCACCTATTATCTCAGTTGCTAATTATGGGAAATTGATACAACTTCATAATTACTCTATTTATGATATACAAAATATAATTTAAAAATATTTTTCAAAAATTTCAATTTTAAAATAATTTGGGCGTTAACGGGTTAACTAATTGGAACATCACTTTATAAATGTAATCGTCATACCAGCAAATATTTTGTACGAATTTATACTATATATTTTTCCTTAAAATAATTTTTGAAATATTTAGAGAAAGCTTTCATTTTTTACTTTTTCAGAACTATGAAATCTATTTTCAAAATTCTTTATATTTTTTCTCAGTTATATAAAAAATAAAGATTTATTCATCTGTGAATTATAATATATATTATAATATCAAATTCCCTTCCCTTATATTCCAAATTAAGCACATCATTGGATTTTATGAAAACGTCATCATTCATCAGTGATCTTTATGGAATCTCCAACCGAGAAAAATCTATGATAGTGTGATTTGTCCTTCATTGTTAAAGTGCAATATTTGACTGAAATACAAATTTCTAATACTTCTTCTGTGTGTCACATTTATAAGCGGTGGAAGGCTGTGCCTTACTTAAGGCTGGAACACAAAGGAAAGTTCGTGGTGCTGAAAAGTTAGGGACAGTATTATTTGTAAGACTTTTTATTAAAATCAGTAATCAATTTTTTTTCCAAATATCTGAATTTAAAATAATTTATATGAATAAAAATGTTGTGTAATTTTATACACTAGTCGTAGTAATAGGTACACATTTAGTATTTGAATATTCTAAATGTAAAATGTATTTATTATTTAATGAGATTTTTTTTATTTATTTACAGAGGAAAAATTAAAGTCAAATAAAATTACAAAATATTGCTAATTTCAGAAAAAAATATGTATTTTGAAAGTTTTCAGCATTAATAATAAATATTTTGAAATTACGTGCTTTTCCACTTTTTTTTCTTTCTTTTCGCTATTTATACCCAATTTTTATTTTAAAAACCTTAAAACACTGAAAACTTAAATTTAAAAAAAAAACATATCAAAACAACCAAATTCCTCCAATTTTCAACAATTTGCTATAAAAGATGTAAGATAATTTATTTTTTTTACTTTAAAAATTTTATATCATTACTTAGCTAGATAAAAGAGAACTTTTTAAGGGCATGGTGATAAAAAAAGACAAAATACACATGTGGAATTATATATTCGGAAAATACATTCTCATGTACAAAGTACAAGCGGTCATGCGCCTACTAGCTGTTCAGTTTGAAATTTTTAAATCACCAACACTTTCTCATAAATTAAACTTAGTATGTTCTGATTTTAATATTACACAATAGTATAAAACAATTAACTTAGTTAACAATTAATTCTAGTTTTCACTATTTTCTTATTCTTAGATTTATGAACCGATAAAAAAGTATTATTTTATAAAAGTAGGCAATATTAAAAAGTTTTTAGTAACTCGTATAACTGATAATGGAGAAACATTTCAGTAATTCAATTCCTTTTCAACACGTTTTTATAAGTTTCACTTGGATGTAACGGAATCTTAGAACTTGATTTTTACCCACTTAAAAAGATCGGATTCACTCGAAATTTCGCACACATGTCAAGGACCGATGGCACAATACAATAATTTCAAAATTTTGTTCCATTGTCCTTTTCAGGATTGTCAGGAATAAGGATAATCAGATTTAGCGACAATTCCATATACCACTTCCAGATTTGGCGACTTATTGCATACATCATTTTTAAATTTGACGACTACTTCCATATGCCATTTTCAGACATGGCGACTAATTTCATGCATCATTTCCAGATTTTGCAACTTATTTCAGATTTAGCGACTGAAAGAGTAAGGTGTAACCCTAAAGCGAGTGTTTTGAATTTTAAGCTAATTATATGCACGTATAAAATACACATGCGGTTAAAAGAAATTAAATGTGTTATGTATCTGAGAAAGTGGAGGGTGGGTGTGTGTTAGCAATTTCTTACCATAATATAAAAAAATTTTCAGAAAATGAAAATAAAAAAAAAGGCTCGTGCATGTGAAATAAAATAATTTGCGTTCTAACTGCTAAATATTTTTTTAAAAATTTTTATAAGGCAATACGCTTAGAAGCGATGATACCAATTAAAATGAAAGGAATACGTTTAAAAGGCGAAAAAACGATTGACATTTAATGTTACCATGTTTTTATTAACTCGCTTTCTTTAATGTCTGTCCGGGTGGAATTTGTAATTGATCTTATACTGTGTGACTTTCCGAGGAGCTAGAGACTTGAAATTTGGACCATAGTTCAGAAGTGGATGACAATGCATGAAAATGTGAAAAAAGAAAACGCAAAGGAGGCATTTTATAATTTTTAGTCCGTTATAAAAACATGGTACAATAAAAAAAAATTTAATTCGAACTTTTTCTTCTTTAGGAACTTTTATTTGTTTGACCTGTTCAAAAGAGACGGAATCTAACATAACGATACGGGACTCATCCGAGGCCTCGTAAACGGAGAGATTAAATACACTTCAGTCCCGTTAATTAATATCCATTGAAGAGCAAGACTAAATCCACAGCACGCAATTTCAGCTTCAAGTATCAAACTCAAGGATAAATTCAACAATGAATAAATGATTGTTTAAAAAACTAAAAAACACCCTTTTATTATAGATCAAACTAAAAAATAAATTATAGTTTTAAAAAAAAAACTAAAAAACACGCTTTTATATTGAATCGAACTAAGAAGTAAAAAAATAATTCTTAATAAAGAATAAAATGATTAATGAGAGAATGAATGTCATTGGGGGAAAAGCGTGGGGTGTTCTATGAATGTATCAATTGTTATAGTTTCTAACTTCTATTCCGAAATGCTGAATTAGTGTAAAAATGTAGTAGCACCCCACGCTTTTACCCCAATGACATTGATTTTCTCATTAGTCATTTTATTCTTTATTGAGAATTATTTTTTTTACTTTTTAGTTCGATTTAGTATAAAAGCGTGTTTTTTTAGTTTTTTTCAAGCTATAATTTATTTTTCTTGTACACCAAAACAGTATCTTACTTAACCACTAAGAAATCAAAATATGATCCAAGTCCATTTTAGGGGGGGGGGGAACCAATGTTTGTAACTGTTCACTGAACATAATTTTGTACTTTTTTATAAACCCTGGTGACTGGGGTAGCGTAATGGTCTTGTTCAAAAACATGTGGCCGGAGTTGTCGAGTTGCAAGTCCACAAATCCTTCTACATTGATGAACTACTGACATTGTAAGTGGAAATAATGTGTGTTAAAACATTAAGGAGTTGGTAAAGAGCTTTATGGTTGTGTTTTATTTGGTGTATAAGAAAGAGTTCTATCGTTTTTTTCTGAAGAAAAAAATTGTTTTAACTTTTTCTTTAAAATTTCATCTAAAATGTAATGACTTTTGTTAGTTACAACTGCCTGACAGCGTTTTGGCAGCTTATCTATTCCTGGAAAAGAAGTTCTCTGTTTTAGAAACAAAGTATTCTTCCATTGCCATTTTGATACCCTTATAATTTGCATATTTATTTCCATCAAAAAAGTTTTTACAGTGACCTGAATAGATAATAATCAGATGGCACATTATGAAGAGTATGTGCTGGCTGAGGTAAAGTATCCCAACCCAACTCTGAAATGTTTATGTGGTATTTCTTGCTACTTGTAGTCTAGAGTTGTCGTTATGAAAAATCACACCCATTCTGTTGGTCAAGAAGGATATTTATGTTGAATTTCTTCATTCAAAAGACCTAGTTGCGAACAATGATAGTCGTTTCATTTCCTTTCAGCTACCCATAGCGTAGTATACACTTGCTGTCACACCATCAACACAACATAACCATCTTTTGATGCAGGCCAGCCTTGTCTGTGGATGGCGGTGTCTCCCCATATTGCAAACGAATATTTTTTTTTCTAACCAAGCGTTTGTACACCTTCCACACTTTCAACTCCAATCACTAAGTAATCCCTTTTTTGACGAGCAAGATTTAAAGAACATATATAATTTCCGTCGATTAACTCCTTTTCCGTTTAATTCGTGTGGCACCCAAACTGACAGTTTGGACTCTAAACCAAGCATTTTAATGTATTTCAAAGCAGTTAATCTAATGAATTCCAAGTTTCAAGCGTACTTCTGCGGAAGTTCACTCTGGATTTGTCCTGATCATATTGAGCACCCTTTCGTCACCGACATCTGATGACTTTCCTGATCAGAGAGAATCTTTTAAAAAAAGAAAATCAACCAAGAAAAATTTCACAAGTCATCTTTGGCATGTCCGAGCTGTTAATGCATCATCTCCAAACGCAACACACAAGTTTACGTTTGTCAACATCGTGTTTGTTTTTCCTTTTTTGGAACTCAAACATACAATATCTTAACTTTCAGCTCACGTTGACAGTTTTACAAGTTTTAAAAACTGACTAAATTTTTTTCAAAAATGCGTTTAAATATAATCAATTCTATACAAATCTAACTGTTTAACAGAAGAATGTTCGAGATTTCGATTACAATTAAACGTCCATCGGCATCGTTTTGACACCGCGATATAAAATATCTAAAGTAATTGTTTTAACTAAATAATTGCAAGACAACTGTTCAGTAGAGTTTTGTTTTGAGGCTTTTTGATATTATTTCATGTAATTATCATATATTATGACAATTTATTTCATAAGAAACTAACGTTGACAAGTTTCACGAAGATTGTTGGACCACTGCTTTGTCGCAAAACAATTCGAGGAAATCGGCCATAAACATTAGTAATATGCGGTATTCATTCAATGCCATCCCTAGCAATATATATAACAGGATTTACTAGAATATTTTTATCAATTACATCTGCACTTTTTTCAGATACTTCGCAGTCACTTTCACTCGATCTTATGTCTTCATCCATCGGAATCTAAGTTAGAACCGATTTGTTATCACATAGCTCTTGCAACAAATTAGCAATTTCATCATGTCTTAGACCTTTTCTAAAAGCTACCGTTTCAGGTTGTCTGCTCTGCGCTAAATTTAAAAATCTAATGACACTGTTTTTTTATGAGCAGATAAGAAAATGCTATGTAACAAAACACTTAGACCAGCGTTTCTCAAACTGTAAGCCGTGCCACCCTAGTTGAGCATGATAACTCTACAAGGTGTAAACTAAAGTCGAATTAAAAAATAAAAAATAAAGTTTTTTGAAAATTTATCAATTTACTGAAAGTAAGCAAGCAAATTACATTATGACATAATAAAAAATAAAATAAACATTTACATTGATATAATAAATACACTTATAAATGTATCAATACTGCACAATTTATTTTATAATTAGTTTAACAATACTAGTTATGAACAAGTTTAATAATTACGAGTGACCCCATGGGATTTTCATATTGTATGCAAAATTAAAACTTATCATGATAATTTATTTGTACGGTTTATAAATTATCCCATAACTGCTGAATTAAATATTATGTGATTCAAACCCCAATGCCTTCCTTTTCCGCGTAGACACGCGCATGTGATGTATTAATAAGGGAAGGGAGAGGGGAAAAAATAATAAATAAGGAAATCCTTTGATATAAATAAATCCTTCGCATACACTGCTAAGATACTTTTATTGTATTCCAAAGCCTTCGGAATAATTTTATGAACAGTAGTGCAAAGAACAGATTGTACTTCGCAAAGACGTATATATAGGTTCGGGGCATTTAATGAATTTGTTGAGAGTGACGTATTTATACACCGGTGACACTTAAGAGATTAAAGTCATATTGTAGTCTTAGCTTCAAAGTATAGTATTATTGAATTCAATGGATTGTTATTTGTATGGAGGGAGGGGAGTGATGAAAATTAAGGTTGAATATTTTTCGCAAATATTTAAAGTTTGTGAGAGGCACTGAGTTAGGTATATTTTCAATTCTTGTTCTTTCAGTTTCCTGTAGTAATATAAACTAAATTGTTTCGCATATGTATTAAAATATAATTGGATGTATTAGTATAGCTTTTTATTCGCTTTGAAAGTTGCATTTCTCAAGATAAACCAGCTAATATTGTAAAGTTTTGGAATTTACACAGTGTATTGATTTCAACGGCTTATAGGAAAAATATATTCATACAATAGGTTTTAACTGTTGATCTAAATGAAAGTAAAATTACAAGCATGATACAGATCATTCCAAATATAGCTCTCGAAGCTAATTCTTATTTTTTCTCATACAATTCTAAATTGTAGATACATCATTTACCTCCGGAAAATCTGTTTAATATGGAATGTGACCACGGTTCATTAACATACAAGTCTCATAACGAGCTGTGGCCATGGTAGCCAAGTGGTCTAGGCATCGGATCGTAGCTAGCATGTCATGAGTTCGATCCCAGTACCACTGAAGACCCGCTGTGTAGGGGAGAGATGCACGTAAAATCGGTCGAGAGCTCAAACGTCCTCCCGTTGGTGTGGTGTGGTAGTTAGGAGAGGGGGTGCCAGCTCAGATGTCGTCCGCGTCACTTGACCATGGTTCAAAATTACGCGGACTGTCCCCAAAAGCCCTCGTGTAGCTGAACAGTGAGACGTTAATATTCACTGACTCACTCATAACGAGCTACCATACTGCTTACTAGGGCCGCCACTTGACAATGGTTCAAAATTACGAGGTCCGTCTCACAAAAGCCTTCGTGTAGCTGAACAATGCGAAGTTAATATTCATTCACTCACTCACTGCTAACCAGGGTGTCAATAAAAGTGTGTGGTAAAAAAAAAAAGAGTCCACACATTATTCCCAATGAGTGAGAGTTATATTCACGTCTCACTATAAAGCTGCACTAGGGCTATTCGTGACATACCTCGTAATTTTGAACCTATATCAAGTGGCGAGAATGATACTTGAGCCGACATCCAACTTCTCTACCACACCAACGGGATAACTTTTAAGTCTCAACATACTTAACGCGCATCAGCCCTACTGCACGGCTGGTCTTCAGAAGTCCAAGGCTCGAACTCATGACATTCCTGCCACAAGTCCGTTACCTTGACCACTAGGCCACCGCGTCGCACCGATTCGGTCGAAAGCACGACTTTTGACCCCTAAAGAGGCCTGAGAGGGAGCGTACCTTCTGAAATGCCTCTTCCTAAAAACTCCGGGATATGTTCAACAGGATTGAAATCAGAAGACCTCGAGGGAAAATCCAAACGGAGTATATCCCTTCTTCATGAAATTCATCAACAGTGTAAGATCTATGTAGCCTCGCATCATCGTCTATAATAATATAGTCCTGCCCCATAACATCCTGAAAAAACTTACAGGCTTTAAGAGCATCATCCCGATAGCTCTCTGAGTTGACAGTACCCGACTTGGACACTTAAAGTGGTCTACGGCCTTGGTTCCAAATTTCGAGATTTATAGCAAAACGCTCGTGTGTTGATATAAATCTATTCAATTCTTCCAGCATCGTTACTTCTCATGTTGCCATATATAAGCATGGAAAATTGGGGGCTATCTCATGTCATTACCTCGTCATCTGACTGGTGATTTAAAATAATGCTGGCATTTATATTTAAAAAAGAATAATTCACTGGTAGAGAATTTAATAAAGAGATAAAAAATTCGTCGTACTAAAAAAAAAATGACGAAAATGCGGTGCATTGTTGAGGACCGTCCAAGTTCTCCTCTGAAGTGGTATGGAAGATTTGAAATGAAGATAACACCCTGTAATATATAAGATATCACAAAATTTTGAGTTTAGATGATGTGTAACCTACGTTGAGAGCAGTTTTATTTAACCTAATATTTATTCAAAACAACCTTCAATATTAATTTAAATTCCTTGCAGTTTTGATCATTGGGCTTTTAATGGAGACGACCGTTAAAAAAATTAACAAGAACAAAATAATTCAACTGATATAATCTGTAATTTATTCATGGTGAAACATCTTTATCGCTTATAACCATTTTCTGTATCTTGCTTAGAACAAAATCAACAATTCTAATGGCTAAGAAAGACCCACTCGTAAGTATACTTCACACTGTTAAATTATTTTAATATATAATTTAATATTTCCCTGCTAGTTTGATATCACGGGGCAGGCGCCAAGATGGGCGATAACATTACAATATGGTTACCTTGATATTTTTATCGTCTGGCGATGTGGTTGCCCTGGAGATAACGTATGCTAGAAATAACTTATATTGGTTCTGTTCCCGCGGTAATCCTATTAAATTCAGACGATTTTAATTCGATTTCATTTACAATTTAACCATTTTCATTGCAATTCTGAATCAAACTATATTTCAGTCTTGTTTTATTTAATGCTATTTTCGAACAGGGATATTTCTAATATCATTGGTGAGAACTTGGATATTTTTTTAAGGGAATGAGTGTTGTATTTTTAATTATTGCTATAAATCGTTTATTTTCAATGGCATGAAATTAAAGATGGCGGCCCAGCGGTAAGACTCGTCAGGAAAATAATTTTAAAGAACTGTTTTGAAAAACATTAAAATCGATTTCAAATGAAGAATATAGGAACAGATTGAGACTAACCAAGATCAATAAATAATTAATATCAATATTATAAAAAAAAACATATTTACTAATAGTAATATTATGCAGTATAAAATAATCTTGTAATATAATGTTATAGAAATTATTATATATAATATTCATATAATACTAAATAGTAATAATTATTAGATATTCATACGATATTGCTTTTCTATATAAATAAAATTGAAGTGTCTGTTTGTAATTTCAAATTAGCAGTTTTTTACTAAATGCAAATATATTTTAAAATTATATTTAAAATTATATTTAAAATTATATTTAAAATTATATTTAAAATTATATTTAAAATTATATTTAAAATTATATTTAAAATTATATTTAAAATTATATTTAAAATTATATTTAAAATTATATTTAAAATTATATTTAAAATTATATTTAAAATTATATTTAAATTATATTTAAAATTATATTTAAAATTATATTTAAAATTATATTTAAAATTATATTTAAAATATATTTAAAATTATATTTAAAATTATATTTAAAATTATATTTAAAATTATATTTAAAATTATATTTAAAATTATATTTAAAATTATATTTAAATTATATTTAAAATTATATTTAAAATTATATTTAAAATTATATTTAAAATTATATTTAAAATTATATTTAAAATTATATTTAAAATTATATTTAAAATTATATTTAAAATTATATTTAAAATTATATTTAAAATTATATTTAAAATTATATTTAAAATTATATTTAAAATTATATTTAAAATTATATTTAAAATTATATTTAAAATTGGTTATTTTCAGTGTATTCCTATATCCTTCATTTGAATTCTTTTTCAATATATTTCATCGTTAAGCCTCTATCTTGGATTTCTCTTTCACTCGACAACAAGCCATGCTTGGCACGTAGCACAAGTATATCAAATTAAGATTCCCACAATGAAAAGTTTCCAAAGCACTTTAAATAAACTTATGCAGATTTTTACCTCAAAAAATTTAGAACACTCCAATAAAATTTTTATATCTCGTATAAAGAGAGTGCGACAATATTTAATTGCTACTTTATTAACTTTGGATTTTATAATGTCTCCCAAACGTCTTGGTATTGATTTGACAAAGTTTTGGATTGACCTTGAGGATGTCTTACCCCATCCTTCTAGCAAAGCTCATTTTAAGGTAACTGGGAAGTAAAAAGGCTTCAAATTTTGCTTTTAAAAATATTTTACTTTTAAAAAAATAGAGGAAACTTTGCTGCATTCATAGATGCATTATTTATGAGAATTGGATAAATAGAACGCAAGAAAATTGAATTTAAAATTGTAAACAAATGTGATGTATCCATGATTCAAGTAAACTTTCTTCAAAATCCGTTGTGTGCATAATATGCATTGTAAAAAATAATTTCTCTATACAAAGGATCCATTTTTTTTCGGTATTATATGTTAAAATTTATTGAAAACTCTACTTTTTTGTGCAAAAATTACGGAAAACTTAAATAATTAGTTCAAAAAAATTTTATTTTAAAGTTTTTAAGTGTTAATAATGTTTATAGTTCTGAATTTATAAATACTCGGTATTGTTCTTAAATTCCAAGTCAGGTGGATATAATTCAAAGCGGATCTTGAGGTTTATTCTAAATTAAATACACGGCTTATAAATTAGATGTTTAGTTTTTCCTAACTCCTTGTTGTTTACATTTGAATGCTTATAAATAACCCTATATGCCTTTAACTGTTGGTTTTACTTTAAAAATATTCATATATATGTATGAGTACAAAAACAGATATTGTCATAATTTTTAAAAACAGTTCCATTTAAACTAGATATCAAATTAACTTTTTAATTCATCAAGCACATTTTCTTTGTGTATTTCTATAACAATAAAAAATATGTGTAAGGAGTTTTGTAACATCCTGTAATGATGTACAAAGTGATGCAAAAATAATAAAATTTATAGAGGCATACAATTTTGGTATTTTAAATGGAAGGTGTGAATCGTTGAAGATAAAGAGTAATTAATTACTTCCAAATAATCTAGAATTTTAAACTTGCAATTTAAAAACTGAGAATTGGTGAAACGTAATCAAATTAATTATGGTATATCTTTATATTGTATTAAAAAATATTTTTTACAAATCATAAAAAATATCTTTATTTGCAATTTTCTCAAAATGCATTTCTTAGTGGTTCCGGTACTCATTTCTCAAATTCTACTGTATTTATAATGCTGATTTTTTTTTCCATGTTATAAAATACACACATTTTCAACAAGATTAATGATTTTTTTTTCAAATAAACAATCACAAATCTTAGACATAGTACAATTTCTGCATAAAAATTAACGGCAATTTATATAACTAAATTTGTATACATTTAATTTTTAAATTTAATTTCATTCATTTTACGGAGTGTTATGTCTGCAAAAACTGAAATTTAATAGCTATATATACCGTAGATTTTATATAAAGTGTACGTAAAGGTCGAAAGTAAAAAAAGTAAAATAGTGCATCGAAAGTAAAAAAATAGTTGATTACTTATTGCTCATACAGATTTATTTGTAAATTAAAATAAAATTTTTACACATTAGCAGGTACATAAATATACATATAAATAATTTAAAAGTTTTACACCCGTTGCTTTTAGGTGGGAACCATTTAAATTTGGTGTAAAAAGTTCATTTTTCCTTGTCGCAAACGTCCAGTTACATTAACCCATCAACGCCCAAATTATTTCAAAATCAAAATTTTTGAAAAATATTTTTAAATTACATTTTATATATTATAAATAGAGTAATTATGAAGTTGTATCCATTTTCCGTAATTAGTAGCTGATATAATAGGTGATCTATAAATAGATCGCTAGGCGCTTATGGTAGTGAAAAACCAAGTAACTTTCCTGTGGTTTTATATTTAAAAAATTACAAATTTAGCGGGAAAATGTAACTATTGTGAATTTAAAAACAACTAATGAGATTTAAAAGAAAATATTATTTTACTGATCTAAACTTAGTTACAATTTTATATAGCCAATTTGTAAAAGTTAAGTGTGATATATATAATGGAAAACATTAGACAAAGGGTTACATTACATTTTGTATAAGATGTAAGAGGTCTACCCTTACATTTTTGAAACTGGCATCTTCTTTGGTCTTGGTCTTTTTCCTATAACATGGTCTTTTCTATCTAAACGCACAGTCTATTACGTTTGATCTTCATGACATCCAATGCCTTTCTTAGAATTTGTTCCCCGTTTGAGGTACGTGACGGCAATATAACTTCGGGTGTCCTTTATACTTTTTATATTTCTGCTATGGGTACACAAAAATTTCTACATTGCCTGACAGATCTTTCACCGGTGGAGTAGTTATTTCATCATAAAAATACTCTTCGCTAGTTAACTCATCCACATCAGGCGGTAAAGCAATTATCAGACACTATATCCTTAGAAGACATATATTCTAACCCTTCTTTGGTGGTGTGAAACACTTAACGCCAAGACATTCTGAAAGAAATGAGCGGGAGAAATGATGTTAGTTACCACTAACCCCCAGCGATCTATTTATAGATCAGAATGTTTAAACTTACATTTAAATAATAAAAACAGTTATTTTTTTAATATAAATAAGCCAGAATAAATAAAGAGGTATTGAAAATGTAAAACTAATGAAAAAAGTATAACTTTAAAATTTTTTTTCTGTTGGATACAAAATTGAAAGCTGCACTTTGAAGCTTCAAAATGGCGAACATCAGACGCTGGACTGCTGTGGGAAAAAAATGCTTCAAATCTCGTTTGGGGGGGGGGGTGACCACATGTGTAAGGAAACCAGACAATGGCAGTACGAAGTGATTAAAAGATATCGTTTTCACTGGGAGTTCTGAGTGGGAGGTGATCTATAAATAGATCACTGGGCAGTAACGAGTTAAATAGGTTTTGTTTATAATTTTGTGTTTTTGGAACGTGTTCTCGTGTGTGGTCCACCGATTTTTAAAGGTATTGCTGTGGGGGGACTGCGGTGGTGTAACTATTATTAAAAACTAAAGACACACCATATGTTGACGATACATGCTGTTTGTTTGGGGTCGATGTCCTGCCGGGTAGTAAAATTTCTATCTAATCCCAAATTTTTAGCCTTTTGCTCTAGATTGTTGCAAAATATATCCAAGTAAAACATAAGGTTCATAGTGTCCTCCATTAAAACTAAATTTTCTCTTACAACCTTATACCATGACTGAGCCACCACGATGTTTAACTGTAGGTTTTAACTTTTTGGATCTAAAACTAGATTGATGTTTCTCCAAAAGGTGTGACGGTCCACACGGGCCAAACTATTGAATTTTTTTATCACTAAATATTTAAATTTCTTCCAAAAAGTTATTGGTTTTCAGTTGATGAGATTTTGTAAAATCTAAGCACTTTTATGATTTTGCAAACTGATTAACGGTTCCTTTCCAACAACTACACTTTTATACCCAGGTTGTCTAATTACATGTGTAACACAGTTTTATTATTATGCTTCTGGCTATGAGTTGAGAGGTTTCTGCTGCAAGTTTGACTGCATGTCAATCAGAATACCTTTCTTTCATCTTCCACATTTATTTTTCAATGATTCATCATTTCTGAAATTTAAAATGATTTTCTGGACGCACAAGTGTGGCTTCTATCAACAATTTCTGCTGTTTCACGATAAGACTCATTTTTAAATTATATTTTCTTGCATCAATACTGGTTTCTATTCGAGGAGTAATTTTCCAAGTAAAAGTTGGCTTTAAGCTCAAACAAATTTAGTCGAACACAAATGATTGCTGAAAAGGTTTAAGATAACATTACGTAAAATAAGATAAACGTAGCAGTCCAGTAGAAAATATTTAGTGGTTGTTAAGTATATTTTTCATAAGTGTATTCCCAGTTTTTTGAAGCAAAAAACTTCATATGTTTATTTAACCCAGGAGATATCACAGAATCGATGCTAAAGTTAGGGGTTACGACGTCACCCCAATATTTTTCTATAATTATTTTTATTGTTCACGATAAAAATCATAATTTCAGTGAATAACTAAATTAAGATAACCTTCTTTTAAAGACTTTTAACTTTTTTTTGATAATTTGGGGAAAATTTCGAACGTGTTGAACTAAAATGTTTCAAATGTGCCTTGACTTTAATAAAGGGCAAAATCAGACACTTTTCACTAACATTGTAGCAATGATATTTGCAGGTAAAACTGTCATATTTTGTTCCAGTTATTGTAGTTGTTTGATCTTTAGTAATCGGCAAATGACATGTCGAACGTTTTCTTGCTTGTTTTTTCACTGAGTGCTGTATTTCCTGTGGTGCACTTGTGGCTCCGAATCTTTCTTGAAGGAGTTTTTTTTTATAGGTAGCAAATGAAATATTTCCTTTCAACTCCCACGTTTCCTGTTCATCGCTTTTCTGAATTCCTCCTTAATATTCATTATTTCATCAGGCTCTTCCCTTGCTTGATCAGTTTCTACTTCCTCCGATAGAGATCGCAGATTCCCATTTCTTTTTTTTATGTTCATTTACACTTATAAACCACAAAGAGCTGTAGAACATAGCAATCAAAACCACTGAATCAATCTCTGGAGAAAGATGTAGTCTTCATATTAAATGTTTTGGAACAAAAGTGGTCTCGCAGGGACTTCATTCGCCAAAAATTCCTTAAGATTGTAAAAGAACCCTTTTGCACAACTTTTAACAAAGAGATTAGTGACAAATGCATTTTGGTTCTTATGAAGAAAGTCGTATAGGAGGATATTGACAGGGTCATTGGTAACCAATAAAGTTTTCCCAGAATTAAAGATTTAGCAAGTATGGGGTGACTCTGAACCCCACGCAACAACTCCCGGTTTAAAATGTTCCTGATACTTTTAATTTAGAAGTTTTTCTTGTTGATTTTTCTTTATTTTTTTACTTCATAATTAGATCATTTGTTATGCGTAAAAATTTTTTAAAAAAACATGTTTATCCGACTACCCTGAAATTCTGAATTTTACCAAAAATTGACACATTTTTTTTATTTTATACGCTATCTTATTAGCTTTATAAAAATGCCAAGTGTAATATTTTCCGTTCACTAGAACAAAAGCTACAAGTGTTTTCGTAAAAGCAGATGTCAAACTTTAAAACGTGTTTTACTCGAAATGTTTTTTTGAAAATACTCAAACCGGGTCAACGGTTACTAAAAATGTTTTTGAAAATAATTAACTAAAAAATTTTTTCTGCAAGTTCTGTACAATAGTAGAATTGTTTTAACCTTCAGATTTATAAATCACTGTTTTATTACAAAATCTACAGTCTCTTACGTTAATATAATCGCTATTTTTTAAAGTAATTTCATATAACTGAGATAAAGTGCTCTAGTTGTAAAAAATAGAATCTCTTAGCCTGAAAGGCATTTCAAAAATGAATAACACAGAAACAAATTAGAATGAAAAAATTTTAAAAAATTGTTCATAAGCCTTTGGTACAGAATGAGTCGCGTTTAAGCAATTTTCTGTAAATTTTTACCCATTTTTCCCATTTTAATCTCTTTTCTCTTTTTAATTTTAGCATAGTTTTCTTAAAATGTACTCAACAAACCTAAAAATAACAAAAAAATCCCCATTTCTTTAAAAATGTTCGCAACCAGTCGGATACCTTAATACAGGACTTTTTAACATCTGTAAAATATTTATACTGTGTAATATATATGTACTTTTCACACAAAAATACTTTAAAATTTTATACATATGTACCGTTGTTTTATTACATAGTTTCAAATTTAAATATGTTTGAAAAAAATTTCTCTTTAATTTTGGGAATTTTCTCTACCCTCTTGATAATTCGAAATTTTCATTAGTCTCTCCGACTTCGAATTATCAAGAGTCGACTGTACTATGGAACTTATTTTTGCACTATAAAAATGTTGTAGGGAAACATCACATTTTTAGAATTTGGAATTCAAGTTGTAGAAGAGGCTGTTTTATAAATAAGATACTTGTGGAAAAAGAATCCTGGCAAGATCACGATAGTATAAACCTTTCCGCGTCTTAGAGAACAATATTTTTTTACCCCATATTTATCCTACTCCTGGCTAACGTAAGCGTACAAGATAGTGCAAAGTTTGTCGTCCAAAAAAAGGATGTAAATGGAGGGGAAAAGATAAGGAAGGTACGCGATTCTGGTGTAATGATTGTGAAAATGTGCTTCCAGTTATACTGCACAATACTGAATTACTAAACTATTAATAGGTATCCATCCTTTTTTTGAAGGAAACAATTTTTCACTAGAGAAACAAACTTTAATAAAAAAATGTTGTGTGGCAGCAACCTCAAGCGAGCATGCAGTTGTCACAAAACCTTAAAACATTTTTGTGTATCTAATTTAAAATATCAATTAAGTATTAAAACAATTTATTTTTGCGATAGGAAAATTTTATAATTAATGTAACCAAACATCAGAATAACATAATGTTTTACAGGATTGAAAGTAAAGAGAGGGGCTAATGCTATTGCTAAAAAATATCAATGTTTTTAGATTGATTGGTTATAATTAAAATTTATCTGGAGTATAAACATATTTTAATTCACATGCATTTTTCGCAAAATTTCAAACATTCAATAAGATAAGGTTTTTGTTAAGGGTCGTAGGTAGCCTACTGGACAGAGCATCGGACTACAGACCAGAAGACCAGGGTTCGATGCCCGATGCCACCAAATACCCGCAGAGTATAAGACGGAGAACGTGCTCGTTAAATCAGTGGGTCCGAATGGTGTCGCCATCTATCGTGTTGTGTGAGCAAAAACGGACTGTCACTTTCATGGAGGGCTCAAAGCTTAGGCTAACGACAGGCGTACAATATAGCCCGATGCCATGATGTATTCCGTGGGCCTATATCTGATTACATCAGAGAGGTGGCATTAGTAACAACAGGCTAGTGTAGAATTTGATTTTTTTTAAAGTGATAAGTGCTTAGCGGTATTTTTTAAGCTCAAAATTATTCACCATATACAACATTTAACTTAAAGGATTAACAGTTATTTCAAATAGATTTATTAAAAGAAATTAAATGGTTTAAAATTCTAGAACGAAATTTAATGCAAACTTTTCAGTTTAACCACACATTACGCAAAAAGTTTATTAAAATGGTTCTTGCTCTGCCATTTGAAGATAAATATTTTTAAGTTAATTTCCATTAGTACAGAATTTGAAGTAAATTTTTTCACCAATAATTGTGAATAGATGAAATTCAAATTAATCATGTCGTTATATTTACAGGTGAGACACCCAGTAAGCCTCTTAGAAATAAATTGCAGTCAAGATGAGATGTCTTATATAACAAGAATGCGCAATGCTATTAAATTTCAAACCGCCAACAGAGAGGATTACCAATATTTAAATTTTAATTTTGTTCACCTCGTAGTGTGCCCATCGAGCACAACAGCAAAACTGGAGACGTGTTTAAGGCATAGTTTCTGCAAAGTTATGAAATCTCTCGTTTTGGTGCATAATTATACGCCTTTCCTTCAATGGACATTAATAGCCATTGACAACGATGGTTTTCCTGGAGAACGTAATCTAGGTCAACTACAAGAATTAATTCAGCGAAATGATGAATATGAGCAAACAGAACTATATTTAATAGCGAACTTTGGAAAGGCACACCGATTTTCTACTGACAGTGGATGGATATGTTGGAATTTACTGCAGAGGCAGTTATTAAGGAATACTGCATTAAGTGATCTTCAAATAATTAATGTAGATATCTTAAGGTCAATGCATACATCTGGATGGAGACGAGTGTTTGCAGAAAACTTCATTGATTTTAGTTGCGCAGATACTGATATCGCTGCTTATTTAAGAGAACAGACGGAATGTAGACCAATTCATGTATTTAAGGAAATTTCTAAACGTGAAATGGGTGAAACTTTTAATAACTTCAGAATTCTAGAATCCATTGCTTCGCCTTATTACTTCACACTTCCACACCGCAGTACAACAACACGCAATGAAATGAATAATATTTCAGACGATTCGTCGATAAATGTTCCAGATGATCCTCCTACAGAGAAAGAGGTGTTCTTGTTTGAAAGTAAATTAAGAATTGCTAGAAAAATATAGCACATTTAAATTAAACTTTTCATTAGTATATAAAAAAATGACATTTATATAAATCCCGTACCATTTTACTTAAAGTAATTCAAAGTTTTTTTGAAACTTCATTAAATTTCCGAAAGCCAAGATTTTAAAACATTTACTAGACTATTTTACCCATTTTATTTGGACTATTTACTGTTAATTTATCTTGCGTAAAATACACGTTAAATTTTCGATATGCTTTATTAAAATATTAAACCCTTGATAATAGATGCATGAAGTGCACTCAATTGTGTTTTTTATAATGACGAGTTTGAAAAGTCTAAATTCTACAATATTTTTCTGGATTAACATTACTACAATTTATACATATCTAATGAGTGACCAGAAAGCCCACTGCAAGTTGTATGTGTTTTATATAAGAAATCAAAATGTTCTCTTTCCCCTAGAGGGCATATCACCATGTTGCTATAGCAACAATGCAGAAACGAAGCAAATCTTAGTCTGTGTGGTGATACTTGCACTACAGAATATATATCTGAAATAAATACATATCATATTAAAACATTTTAAACTCGCCAGCAATTTTTTTTTACACTTGCTATTCCATTTTCTCAGTAATATGTAATGAATAATTATCTCAGTTACCAATGCTAAAGAATTCTGCCCTCTGAGTAGAATAGGCATCAATTTGTTTTCTGTAAAGTTTTATGTTAAGTTTTCAGCTGTTATTGAAATTATACGGTTAACACTAGAATTATGTATGATATTCTTTATGGTACTGTTTTATTATTTATGAATACCATTGTATATATCATTTTACACCTGTGGGTATATGAACCATTATGTTCATATACACACGAAATATATATATATATTTGATTTTATATACCATGTCCAAAAAAATTTTTATATCCATGTAAAAATCGAAATTGTATTTATTTAAGTTAAATGATTAAAATTTTTAGCCGCATGAACTTTTGAAGTATTTTATTTTGGAAACTTAACTATGCATGTGTATAATAATTTATATTCAAGGATAAAGCATTTCATTTTGTTTTTGTGCAAAACAAATGGAATAATCAAAGTATGAGATAGCTTAACAATAATGCCTTCTTTTCATATAAATCATAATTCATTTCTGAATTATTAATTTCAAAATCAAAGAAAAGTATTTATAATTCTTAAATAGGGGGATATAATTTTGGAACAAGGAGTTCCAAGAAGTGCCCTCTAGTAATGTATTCTAGTGAATATCGTAAATAATATATAGTAACATAAAATGAAAGAAATATATACACTTTTTTTTCATTGAACTCAATCTTTCATTCTTAATATTTTTCGATCTGAAGTCTTTAATTCATTCCATGAGTTGTTTAAAAAACAATCTTCATTAACTATGCTTATGACATGAACATATACATTTAAATATATCAAGAGAGCGTATCGGACAGCTGTATGTTTTGCTTTATCCGCAGTTAATTCAAAACTTGGTGTTTGATGCGGGTCACTTTTGTAGCAATAATATTTTTCACCGTCAGGGAAAACATGTATAATAGTTTTTTAGAATGTTGCAGAAGCAATTGAACACCATTTTTGCAGACAAAGTTGTAGTTCATATCACACTCGACGTTCTTATTCCTCCCATAGTCTAGTATCGGATTCAAATCTAATCTTTGATCAGGCAACTTCAATTCCTGAACATTCATCTCGGCAAACCCCACTCACTAAAGCCATGCAGTAGGAATAAATGCATTTTATTGTGGAGAAAAATGATTTCTCTTCAAACTTTTTCTCAATTTAATCAGCGCTGAATTGTCAAAAATAATGAAATAGGCTGCAATCCTTGGAGGACTCTAAAACGAGAACCAAAGGAGCGAGAAGTCAAGACAGCTTAGTTTTAGAGCTTGTACCAAAAATTCTTCTCTAATATTGAGTTGCCAGATTATATAACTTTATCTGTCGCTTCATAAAATGGGATACCATTGCTGAAAATTTCAGTGTTGAATTTGGTACCAGCGTATGCAACGCTCGGTTAGGGTAATGTTTTGATTATAAACGGCAACTCTGCCAAGAAAGGCTAGCATTGAAAGCCCGGTACAAATTGCCATAATGTAGATGTTGCATCTAGTGGCGTCTTTTGAATGGGCGTTGTAATGTGGGCATCTGGACTGTGAAACAGTTCCCAGTCCCATATCCTGGTTGACTTTGGTGTTGGGCATGGCTATGGTGGGGTTTTTCTTTCCACTTAAGAGGAATCATGGCTATTGGCTGACACGATGGCATCCGGGAGGCGTGGAAATGATTCTTCATCTGACTGCTGTAGAGATGAACGTTTTTTTTGGCATGGGTGAGAGCTTAGAGCTTGCTCTCTGATTGGTCGGTGGTAGCGTGATCCTATTCCTATTGGCTGCCCTAGTAGCGTCTTTGTTGAACTTTTTGGTTTTATACACGTGACTAATTTCACAACTGTGTGCAGAGCTATGTGGACCCTCTCTCGTATATTGTCTGTCAAATAGTGTTTGTACAGTTATGACACCTGAACTTTTACACTTCGTAGCAACATTCATTCACAAGAACAATTCATTCTAAGCATAGTATAAATATTATTAAAAGAATTTTACGAGATCGGTGACTACAGATCTCTTAAACTTGTTCAAAGTGAATTTTCATTTTAGTGTAGTTTTCTGAGACGTTACTATTGCAAATTTGTCTACTTCCTTTCAAACCTGTCTGGGAGCCACCAACTCGGCATCAGGGGCCAAATCTATCGTTTCCCGAGGAGTTCGATTATTTTTTTGTCATAAAAGTACATAAATTTATGTATATTACTGCTGTGGAAAAATGAAATCATTTCAGATTGTGTATGCGGCATAATAATCAAATTTCAGAGATACAATGTAACACTTTAAAAATGATAACATGATAGCCAAGAAACAAATGAAATGCACACAAAAAACTTTTGTGTGTGTTCCATTCGTTTCTTGGCTAATGTTCAGTAATGCCATTCTGCCAAATCCGATGTCTGCTGAATGGCATTACTATAAAATGGTAGTCTTCAAACTGTGTTCCACGGAAACCTGGGGTTCCAAGAGGCATACTCAGGGGTTCCACGAGATAATTTTATGCTCGTTAGTACAATGTCTTGCAAAACTAAATAGTTTTCTTATGGGAAATGCCCATTTTTATATTTGTGGGAAAACGCCTAAAATATATTAACAGATTCGATGCTAAAAATCTAAATTTAACAAGAACAGATTCTAAATTTTAGGTTGCAAATTCATGCAAAATACACGGTATTTCTCACACAGCTGTACACATTTTAATACCATTTAGGACAATGTGTATGTGTAAAAAAAATATTTCTAGATGTAAGTGGCTATAAAAACAAAGTATAGAAACAAATGAAGCCCGGAATATGTAATGCGATTTGGATTATTCTCAATAGACCTAGACTTCAACAGTTAGCGTGTAAAAATATTAGCACATATCCAAGTTGACGGGATATATGCTAGCTAACTATCCAGTAAACACAATGTGTGGGTAGATGATGCTTGGATCGCAGATTAATATTGTTACAATTTTGGTATTTAAAATGCGTTTATAATGTTAAATTATGTCAAAATTACTATTCTGTTTGAAAAATAGTGCAGGATTAATGTTTATTGCATGTAAACATGTGAATTAGATCAATTGCTATGGGACCTTGTAAATAACATGAGGCTCTTTGGGTATCTCGCCAAATTGGCGAGATATCGTTTAGTTGGCGACAGTTTTGGCAACTTATTTTGTTGCCAAGTGTCTCCAAATTTTGTGATATTGGCGATATTTGACGACTTCCGGTTCCGGGCGGTTCTCCTATTTTCTGGAATGTTCCACCACTTTCTCCGTGTCTGTATAAGGCATACTGAAATGCAATATGAGGCAGTTGTTATTCAGATTTCTTGAAGCTCAGACGCGCCCACAGCCTCTGTTACTTTACGGCTGATTCCGTTGTGATTTATGCGGAAGAGAGTATAAAAGCCTACGGCTTTGAATTTGATCTATTCCCCGCTGGATCCGTACATTGCGTTGTATAACTGTTGTGTTGTACTACTGTGACTTCGGCTGTTCTTATGCCCTTCTGAAAATTGTATTCTTCATTGGGCTGATAATAAAGAACTGTTTTATCGCTGTCCTGATTAAAGTCTATTCAATCCCTGAACCCAACAGTGAAATTCCTTACAAATTGGTGTCAGAAGTGGGATTGAATAGCGAAGATAAATGAAATGGCTGACTTCGATATTGAATCGGTGTCTGGACTGCGTGTTATAGAATTGCGAGAACAGTTATCGAATCGGGGCTTGCCTACAACTGGTCTGAAAGAAGAGTTAGTGAAACGACTTAGAGTGGTATTCTCAATCACGAGTTATTGAAAAGGTAACCCACGGATTGGGTAACCCCCGTTCGAGAGTAACTCTCGGGTAATTCTCGTTTCTTATTCACCAACTGACGATTACCGGATCCGTGAGTTATGCGTGGGCAAGATGTTAAAGTCGTCGTGATTGGACACTGATAATCACGTGACGTATTGCTTACATTTTGCGTTGTATCTTGGCGTGAAACATTCGATCAGCTGTTTTTTTAACCCGCTTTTGAAATGTTGAGTAAAAGAATCGATAATAAGTAAATAATGATCCACATAACGGTCTGAGCACCTTTCCCAGCTGACAAATTGAATAAATAACCAATTAAAATTAACAAGGAATAGATACTTCTAACATAAATCAAATACCTATTTTCAGCTTTGACATTATGAATTATTTGTTACATTGTGCTCTACAGTTTAAACGTTCTGATGTGATGCTGCCTGAAATGTGGCTATCAATAGTTTGAGAGCTAAGATTCTTATTAATAAGTGGGGCATGGTACAAATAAAGTTGGTAATATTATCAAAAAATGTGTTTTGTTGTTAAATGTTATACAATGAGAATTCAAAACTCGTATTATTTTAAAATTTCAATTTATATTTTGATTGTATACAAGTATAAATATCCTAATCTATTTTTCTTTTTGATTTAAAATTTTCCAGCAACACTTTGGTAGGTTAAAATAGAATGTAGATTATGTATATAATCATTAATTTAAATAATTTCCAAAGTCTAATAATTATTCTTAATTCATGATTTCTATAAAATCTTAGAACGAAAAATCCAGTTTTTTTGTGAAGAATAAATTTGTTAATTCAATCTTAGGCCTCATTAGTCACATTTATCTAAAACAGAACATGTTACTGAACCTTTTCCAATTCCATCTAACAAAAATAATTATACTATTGGTATTAATCTGATTGTATTTGTCTCAAAACACTATATGTGCACACACATTTATCAATATTTTACAATATAGAACAGAAAACAAATGTTACATATACAAAATATTTATACAATTTTTCAGTTTTAGCTCCAACCGAGCAGCGTAGTTGGTACAAAGGTGGTAGCCCGCTTATCTCTGGTGGCGAAATCGGCGAGTAACCCTTTGGATGAATAATCCGTGGATTTGGTGCCATCTGCAATTCAGAATAATGACGTTTCGCCAATCTGCGAGTTACCTCCGGTTCGGGGATAACTCGCGATTGAGAATACCACCGTTAGAGACGCTATGGAGAGTGAACAATGTATTAGAGAAGTGAGTGATGAGAGCTCGCCTGAAATAAGTGAACACATTAAGGCAGTTGGCGAAAAAGAGCCAGCAAGAGAAGAAAGAAAAAGTGAATCTGAAATAAATTTGAACCGACTGTTGGCGGCTATGATGGATATGAACTCTAACTTAAAAGAAATGAAGGCAGGTCAGAGAGAACAGGAAGGAAGATTATTAGAAGAAATGAAAAAAACCCAAGAGGAAATGAAAGCTAACATCGTAAGCGTGATTAACACCAAGATAGATGTTATTGCAGACAAAGTGGACATAAATAAAGACTTGGCGAAATTGAAAAGAATATCGAGAAGAATGAGGAGAGATTTGGCGAAATAACACTAGAAATTGGAAAATTAAAAGAAGCAATGAAAGTTGATATATCTGCTGAAAAATCAAATTTCGCCAAAGAAAATATTCGGGAACAAGAAATCAGCCAAGATCAACCCAATATCGCCAAGCCAAATATCAAGATCTCCACATATGATGGAAAGACATGGCAGGTATACAAAACCCAGTTCTCAATTGTAGCCAATGGAAATGGCTGGGATCCTATTACCAAAGCTCGCCAACTGGCTGCAGAAGTCTTAAGAACAGTCCCGGAGGAAGAACAAATTTAACAAAACACCGAATTGACACAGGTAATCCTCCTCCTATTAAACAACATCCTCGATTACCATTTGTCAAAGTGGAAGAGGTAAAAGATCTTTTAAAGGATATGCAAGCAAAGAGCGTCATTGAACCTTCTACTAGTCCCTGGGCCTCTCCCATCATCTTGGTCCGAAAAAAGGACGGTTCAACGAGATTCTGCGTGGACTATCGTCGTTTAAATGACATCACCAAGAAAGACAGTTACCCTCTTCCACGAATAGATGACACCCTAGACACATTATCTGGAAATGTGTGGATCTTGACTCTTGATTTAAAAAGTGGCTATTGGCAGGTAGAGATGGATCCCGTAGATCGTGAAAAGACCGCATTTACAACAAGCGGACAAGGACTTTGGCAATTTAAAGTAATGCCTTTTTTGTCAATGCAACGCACCTGCTACTTTTTAGCGCCTCATGGAGACGGTGTTGAGAGGACTCTCTCCTGAAGCTTGTCTTATTTACCTAGATGACATAATTATCGTGGGGCGAGATTTTGAAGAACATCTTAGCAATCTGAGGAAGGTGCTAGAAAAATTGAAACAAGCTAATTTGAAGTTAAATCCAGCGAAATGTAATTTATTTCGTCGTGAAGTGAGCTACCTCTGACACATAATTTCGGCTGAAGGCGTAAGAACTGACCCCCGAAAAGTGGCAGTGGTTAAAGAATGGAGCCAACCTCGAAATGTGCACGAGTTGAGAAGCTTCTTAGGGCTCTGCTCTTATTATAGAAGGTTCGTAAAAGAGTTTTCTTTAATCGCAAGACCACTTCATAGGTTGACTGAGCACAAACGGCCATTTGTATGGACCGAGTAATGTGAGGTAGCATTTACCAGCTTGAAGGAGGCTTTAACATCCGCGCCTATTTTATCTTATTCGGATCCTGATAAACAGTTTATCGTATATACGGATGCCAGCCATGCAAACGTAGGAGCAGTGTTATCTCAAGAAATCGACGGCCAAGAATATGTCATCGCTTATTGGAGTAAGTGCCTGTCGAAGCCCGAGCGAAATTATTGCGTCACCAGGAAAGAATTACTTGCCATCGTTAAAGCTGTTGAAAATTTTCGCAGTTACGTTTACGGGCGAAAATTCCTGCTCCAAACAGACCATGCATCTCTCACATGGCTTTTGAATTTCAAGAACCCAGAGGGACAGATTGC
Source organism: Trichonephila clavata (assembly GCA_019973975.1). Taxonomy (NCBI): domain Eukaryota; kingdom Metazoa; phylum Arthropoda; class Arachnida; order Araneae; family Nephilidae; genus Trichonephila; species Trichonephila clavata. The sequence goes on from BMAO01035267.1 coordinate 85,540, forward strand.
TAGGTGGATACAGAAACTTCAGGAGTACGACTTCGACATCCGACACCGCAAAGGATCCTTGCACGGAAATGCAGACGCCTTGTTCAGGAAACCCTGTTCAGGGAATTGTCGCGTTTGCTCTACAGCTGAGATGAAACATGGGAAAACGGTGCCGGTTGTGTGCCAGATCACTGCGTCAGCTACATCACATTTAGATCCTTGGAGTGATGAAGATCGCGAAGCACAAATGAAGGATCCTGACCTAAAACCCATTATTGAACGCATGGAGTCGTCTTGTGTGAGACCCTCTTGGCAAGACATCGCTAGTTTAAGTCCTGGTATCAAACGGTATTGGGCTCTTTGGGATTCTCTTCACATTCGAAACGGCGTCCTGTATAGAAAATGGGAATGCGAAGATGGCAAAACATCAAGGTGGCAGTTAGTACTCCCTCGATCACGAATACCTGACGTACTAAAGGAATTACACAATAGTTCAACAAGTGGCCATTTCGGAGTTATGAAGACCATGCAGAGAGTTCGAGAGCGGTTTTATTGAAATAACGTAAGAACTGATGTCGAAAAATGGTGCAAGTCTGGCGATACCTGTGGAACCAGTAAAGGACCGAACAGACGTAGTCGCGGAAAGCTACACCTATACAATGTAGGGGCACCATTCGAAAGAATTGCGTTCGACATCTTGGGACCTTTTCCACGATCAAAAGACAATAACCGATACATTTTATCTGTCATGGATTATTTCACGAAATGGCCTGAGGCATATCCGATTCCCGATCAGGAAGCGACAACTGTTGCAGAAGTGTTAGTGGAGAATTGGATTTCAAGGTTCGGGAACACCCCTTCAACTCCATTCCGATCAGGGGAGAAATTTCATTTCTGCTGTCTGCCAAGAACTTTGTAAAGTCCTGGGAATCGATAAAACACGAACAACCCCTTTACATCCACAATCTGATGGCATGGTAGAAAGATTTAATCGAACGATTCTGAATAGTCTCTCTCACCTTGTTTCAAAGAACTAACAAGACTGGGATCAGAAACTACCGCTGTTCCTGCTGGCTTACAGAAGTGTCGTCCATGAAACTACCGGCTTTACACCCTCAAATATGCTCTTTGGTCGTGAACTCCGTCTCCCCTGCGATCTCGTATTCGGATGTCCACCGAATGCGCTTCTTCACCTGAAGACTATGAGAATCTCCAGGCACGGTTAGAAGACGTTCATCAATTTGCCCGATGTCGCATTAACATCGCGACGGACGAGATGAAGATCCGATACGATGCAAGAGCTACAGGACATACATTTAACGAAGGTGACGAGGTTTGGTTCTGGAACCCGTACCGACGAAAAGGACTTTCTCCGAAGCTTCAATCATCGTGAGAAGGGCCTTATACAGTTCTAAAAAGACTGAACGACGTCGTGGTTCGAATCCGTAAGTCTACGAATGCTAAGCCTAGAGTCGTTCATTACAATCGCTTAGCTCCGTATTACGGTAACAATACTTAGTTTAGGGATCAATTTAAACCATGGTTTCATAACCTTCAACCATTTCCTTTTGTAAATAGTCCTGCAAATAGTTTTTTTTATTTGTTATGTTGAGTTAGCTTTCATTGTCATTTGTTTATCTTATATTTAAAATAATATAATTGTTTGATTTAAATGGCTTTCTGCTCAGGTGTACTGTCCGAGACGTGCAGTCTTTGAGGAGGGGGCAATGTTACGATTTTGGTATTTAAAATGCGTTTATAATGTTAAATTATGTCAAAATTACTATTCTGTTTGAAAAATAGTGCAGGATTAATGTTTATTGCATGTAAACATGTGAATTAGATCAATTGCTATGGGACCTTTTAAATAACATGGGGCTCTTTGGGTATCTCGCCAAATTGGCGAGATATCGTTTAGTTGGCGACAGTTTTGGCAACTTATTTTGTCGCCAAATTTGTTGCCAAGTGTCTCCAAATTTTGTGATAATGGCGATATTTGACGACTTCCGGTTCCGGGTGGTTCTCCTATTTTCTGGAATGTTCTACCACTTTCGCCGTGTCTGTATAAGGCATACTGAAATGCAATATGAGGCAGTTGTTATTCAGATTTCTTGAAGCTCAGACGCGCCCACAGCCTCTGTTACTTTACGGGTGATTCCGTTGTGATTTATGCCGAAGAGAGTACGAAAGCCTACGGCTTTGAATTTGATCTATTCCCCGCTGGATCAGTACATTGCGTTGTATTACTGTTGTGTTGTATTACTGTGACTTCGGCTGTTCTTATGCCTTTCTGAACATTGTATTCTCCATTAGGCTGATAATAAAGAACTGTTTTATCGCTATTCTGATTAAAGTCTATTCAATCCCTGAACCCAACAGTGAAATTCGTTACAATATTATTAATGAGTAAGTTATACTAAAATATTTTTAATAATACATATACCTTTTATAATTTCTTTTACATAATTTATTGTTGATCTACTTTCAATATTAAGATATATTCTAAGTGTGCGTGTGTGTGTGGAATAGGGTCCCTCAAAAATATTTTCTAGTTATAAAGGCTCTACGAAAACGCCTTCTAGTTCTAGGGCTTCTACGAAAACGCCTTCTAGTTCTAGGCTTCTACGAAAACGCCTTCTAGTCCTAGGGCTTCTACGAAAACGCCTTCTAGTCCTAGGGCTTCTACGAAAACGCCTTCTAGTCCTAGGGCTTCTACGAAAACGCCTTCTAGTCCTAGGGCTGCTACGAAAACGCCTTCTAGTCCTAGGGCTGCTACGAAAACGCCTTCTAGTCCTAGGGCTGCTACGAAAACGCCTTCTAGTCCTAGGGCTGCTACGAAAACGCCTTCTAGTCCTAGGGCTGCTACGAAAACGCCTTCTAGTCCTAGGGCTTCTACGAAAACGCCTTCTAGTCCGAGGCTTCTACGAAAACGCCTTCTAGTCCTAGGGCTGCTACGAAAACGCCTTCTAGTCCTAGGGCTGCTACGAAAACGCCTTCTAGTCCTAGGGCTGCTACGAAAACTCCTTCTAGTCCTAGGGCTGCTACGAAAACTCCTTCTAGTCCTAGGGCTGCTACGAAAACTCCTTCTAGTCCTAGGGCTGCTACGAAAACGCCTTCTAGTCCTAGGGCTGCTACGAAAACTCCTTCTAGTCCTAGGGCTGCTACGAAAACGCCTTCTAGTCCGAGGGCTGCTACGAAAACGCCTTCTAGTCCGAGGGCTTCTACGAAAACGCCTTCTAGTCCGAGGGGTTTCGTCAGTTGAAAAAGTTTGAAGACCACTGCTATAAAACTTGGATCACGATCTGACTGACATTCTTCAAGTAGCCTCTGTTTTGGTAGCATTTTCCACAGGGTAAGGTCTTACTGCCAGGTTTGTTCTCAAAGTATCTCTCGCATATTCAAACGAGTTTATATCATTGTAGCACCCTGGCAATTATGTTCAGCAAATATCGTTACTTTATAGAAGCTCTTTGTAGAGTCCTTGAGTGTACGCGCATTGCCATCCACTACGAAAAAAGTTTGAACTACTTACATTTTGAAACAAATGCTCACGTTTGTTAGGGTAATTTCATTGGGGAAATAATATTTCGTTCTTTGAACAAAATGCTTTCCATACAAACTTAAAGACGTCTTCAATTTTCTCTTTTTCTGCTGATTGTGCGATGAAATGTGGCCGTGGTAACCTAGTGGTCAAAGTAGCGGATACGTGGCCGGCGTATAATGAGTTCGAGCATAGTACCGCTGAAGATCCGCCGTGTACAGTAGCGATGCACGTTAAATTTGTCGAGAACTCAAACACCCTCTCGTTGGTGTGGTAGTTAGGAGAGAGGGTGCAAGTTCGGGTGTAGTCTTCGTCCCTTGATCATGGTTTAAAATTACCAGGTTTGTCACCAAAAGCCGTCTAGTAGCTAAATAGTGCGACGTTAATATTCACTCACTGTGTTATGAAACCGTGTCTCTATTTACCTCCATATCATTTGGTGTTGATAATCGTTGATCACACTGAAATAACTCTCCTCAGTTAACAGAATGGGATTCCACTATCATTCCCAGTCTTAGTGAAATTGACACAAATGTAAACAGTTTCATCGAGGGTTGGTTATTATTGGTATACCGTGAACTGGCCACAGTAAATCGTGATATTTGTATTCCAATGGTCATATGTAGGCATTGAGCAGAAAGTTGTTCATTATCTAGTTCCAGTCTATATTCACCTGAACAATATACCAGTTATCTTTTGCTGTTTTTCTCCTTGGCCGAGGATTAACTTTTCTTACTGATATACTGGTTCTTAGGAAATTTACCAATTCTGTGAACTATACTGGTTTCAACTTCAAAATCTTGTGCAACACTTGTCAAACTAAGCTTTTCTTCATGCTTATCGATTCTGTTAAGACGTGTACAGGCGTTCTAGTGTTTTCTTGAATTCTATATAAAAATATGATTTTGATTTCTCTTGCAGTGAAGATCTGAAAATTCGTCTTTTCTCCTTTTTAAGTTCCCCTGGACTATGAAGCATTTTCATCCATTTGTGTGTCTTGACGTTCAGTCGATGTCACAGTATGCATATTCCTCACTATTGTACAGAGCAGCTGTTTCAATGTAATAGTCGTAAAAATTCATTTTTTTAAATATAATGACAGCATGTTGAAAAATGCATTTCGTTTAATTTTACACAATGTATGTCTACTTTTGTGTAAGTATATACATAGTCGTGAATGGTTTTACAAGCTTCATGTAACTTTAAAGTCCGATAAAATTACTCTCTTGCTATTTTCTTGCTGATTGCTTTATTTTCGTTTCATTTATAGTACTTGTACTTAAGTTTATCATTGATGATGATATGTTATCATTATCATCAATATCAATGATGCTACAGTCCAGAAGGGCTAAATCCTTCTGAACCAGAGGTTACCTATAGATCACCATTGGTCTGACTTCTCTAGTTTGTAGTTTCAAGGACCAAGCAATATACTTATATCTATGGAAGTCTAGGTCTTTTCTTATAGTGTTACATGATAAAGCCGAAAATATTTCTTTCAGATAGTCGCTTTCATTTATTCGGATAACATGCCCTATCCAATTGAGTTGGTTTATTTTAGGATATGAAATAAGATATAGCCTTTCGAAAATTCGATATAATTTGGTATTACGCCTTCTGTGCCAAATACCATTTTCCTGAATTCCCCAGAAAACATTTCTCAGGAACCGTGCGTTTAAATCTACACAAACTCTCTTCCTCCTTCACAGTCATAATCTGTGTCTATGAGAAACTACATAGGCTATCACGGAATAGTCTTGTAGAATAATAGCTTTATCATTTTGAATAAAAAATCTAGATCCGAATAAATGTTTCAATGCTTTACTAGTCGCAACACTATATCCCAAAATTTCAGGTAGTATATCATTGCTTTTTTAAGCATTAATCCGATATAAATGAGTTCAGTAAACCTTTCAAGTAATTGGTGTGTAAGCATTTCCAGAGTATTCATATATTTAATCCTATTTTAGTTAATAATGGGACTAATATATTTTCCTACTAGCTACCAGTGCTATGCCATCTGCAAACACCAACACTTGAACTCATTTCCTTAAAATGCGGCCTCTGTGTCAAATCCAGACTGCTTCCGTGACCCTTATTAATCATTGAAAAGTCATTAGGTCGACACGAATGGGAATCGCCTTGTGCCTCACTGAAGAAAGCCACTAGAAAGACATGCTGGAACTAGGACTTCAGAAAGATCGTATTAAGCGTCCTTTTTTAGCAAATTCATTATTATTATAAGAGTAGTCGTGAAAGCCAAGGGCTTAATGATCACGAACTCGTGGCCGATGTGTCACGAGCTCTTGTCCTGGTGCCACTGAAGATCCACCGTTTAAAGGGGACGATGCAGGTTAAATCTGCGGAGCTCAAATCTTCCCCTGGGCGTTGTGAGTTAAGACGTAGGGTGCCAACTCAGATGTAGTCTGCGTCACCAATATCCCTTATGTTGCTATACAGTGTGAAGTTTATATAACTCTGTCACTCAGTATTATAAAAATATCCAAATCATTCTGTGTATATTATAAATCTTATATTTATTTCCATTCACATTGTTAACTTATTATACATTCTGGGATGGTTACTTGTAGTAAACTAGTTTTATTAGTATATTGCTTTTCTTGTCACGATCACATTAAATCTGTTGTCGCCAAGTCCCTTAATTGGTATGGTGTAGTAGTTTTGAGAGAGGGCTGCCAATACAGGCATCATCCTCATCGCCTCACCATAACTCAAAACCCTTGTCCATTGCCAATATCCCTCATGCAGCTCTATAGTGTGACGTTAATATGACTCTCACTCTAGAAGTGTCCATTATTGTGAGCAGTACTCTTTTGCATTAATGATATTGTTTGTCAAATGTTCAATGTTTGAATGTCCCAAACTCATTGCGGTGCATTGACACTCATAGATATTCCAATGTAGCCAAATGTCAATATTAATCGATAGCAAAATGTCTATCTGTGGTACATTTGTTAAATCTTACTTAAAAGAAAACTGTTCATATCTATATAAATGAGGTTTATTTCAAAAGCAATTACAAATTTATTTTCTTAACTATCTTTAGAACAAGTAGCTGAGTGGATATGATCGTGAACTAATGAATTCTAGTGTCAAGTCACGTATTCGAAGCATATTGCCACATAAGATCCGTTGTGTATAGGGGTGAGTTAATGAGAGAGATTTTTACGTCGCAATAAAATTTTTCATGGGGACTATTATAGAAGAACCACGTAATTTTGAACCATGGCCAAGTGATGAGGATGGTACCTGAACTGGAATCTTCCTCTCATAACTTCCGTACCACACCATAGCCACAGTAGCCTAGTGGCAAATGTAACGGACTCGTGGCCGGCATGTCATGAATTCAAATCTAGAACAGCTAAAGTAGAGGGGTGATGCATGTTAAGAAAAGTCAGTAGGGTAAAAATCATGAAATGATCGATTTTGAGTTTTTGATATTTCTGAAATCTGTATTTCATTACTTTTCTAGGGATATAACATTTATGTAATATTTTCAATTAGAACTATGTCAAAATGACTTTTAAAAAATCATCAACTGGTGGGCCACGCCCCCTTTTGACAGATATTTGCCGTTTAAATATCCTGAAACAATTGCAAAGCCTTTTTCTTTATTCAAACGCAATTAACTTTAGATAACAGTTGACTGTTCGATTAACTGTATTAGTTTGGTGGCGGAATTTCGTGTTACATGTTTCCAAGTGTTTTAAAGTATTATTTCTTAGTATTTAAAAATTTACTTTCACAAGGTATGATTTTTTCAAAACTACTATTTTCATAATTTATAATTTTAAAATTACTTTTTAAAAAAATAAAAAATTTTTAAATGTACTGTATGTGAAAAAAAGCGGCAAATTTACATTATATATTCCTTATGCATTCTTGTGGATACTGAAGTGATATTTTGAAAATATTGCAAAAAAAAAACATTTAGCTAAGAGCACGTGTCAAAAAACAAACTTTGAATAAATTCAGTGATGATAAATAAAAGTCTGTTTTTAAAAAAACTAAATTTTTTTAAAAAATATCACTTCAGTATAAATATAAATGTTACTTTACTGTACAGACAAGTTTTTAAACTTAAATATTCAAAAGTCTCTGAATGAATTATACATACAAAAATTCAGATGTGTAATGCCATTTGTCGTTGCAAGAAGCTGGTTAAATACATAAAAATACCTAAATAGCATGTTTAAAAACATAAACAGTTTTATTTTTGCTGTTTAAGAAATCATGTGTACAGTTTAGAGAAACTTTTGAAATTTAAAAGTATTAGAAACTTATGTTTGCATGTGAACACACAAAACACATAAGAAAACTTTCGAAATGACGTAAAATCATGTTTTTTCAAATGCACACAAAACCATTATAGATAAATTTTTTCCCATTATATTTTATGATTATATTTGCTCTACTTTGATATTTGTAATACATAAATGCTACAAATTCTTCTAAAATTTATAGATTTTGTGATAATAGATGTAAATTTTACAAAATATCTCGTTAAACAAAAACTGGAAAATGTTATGTATGTATTTTCGGAGATTTTGAAAACATTTTTGATGCTTTTTTTACTAAAAACATATTGACTTGATGCTAATGTTGAATAAAATGTGGCAAATACATGTTGGAAGTCATAATTTTTGTGATAAAGTGACATTTCATGTTAAAAATGCATTTTTTTCAAAAAGTTTGTTTATAAAAATTTATGTTCTTTTTTCTCAGAAAATAATGAAAGGATGCTCATAAAATTTCAGTAAAACATAACTCATATGTACACTGAACATAACCATGTACACTGAAGTGAGCCTTTATATATTTTCCCAAAAGATTTTAACATAAAGCATTTATCGTAGAAAAAAATGAAAATTTTCAAGAAATTCATAGTAATATTTTTATGTTGCATGGTTTTGAAAAAACTTAACAATATATTTGAAATATCTCACTTCAGCATAAATATTAAAGTCTAATTAATATTCAGACTAAATCAGAAGTATTAATATTTAAGTTTCTGAGAAAAAGTACACATGTGATGATACGGAATGATTTTTGTCGTTACCTGTAAAGCTTGTTATACACATAAAATTACATAAATTTCATGTTTAAAAACATACAGTTTTCTTGTTGTTTTGGATATCATTTATGTAACATTTAAAGAAACTTTTTAATTCTGATACTTTAAGAAATTGTGTTTACATGTGAATATACAAAGCACTAGTGAAACTTTTAGAAATGCCATATATTCATGTATTACTGTCTTATAACGATTATATTTTTTAATTTGTGGCTTCTTTTTCTATAAATTTATTGTATGCATGAACTGGAATTTTTTATTTTATATTTCATATATATTGTGTATACTGAAGTGAAATTTTTGAGATATTCCTCAGACATTTAGCTAAAAAGCAGATGTCATAACATAGAAAAGGAACATTTTTACAAAATTCATTATTCTACTGTGCAAAAACTACATTTTTAAACAGGCTGATCAATTTTTTAAAAAAATTTCACTTCTGTATAAAGATAAATGTTAATTTAATGCACACACAAATTTTTAAGCTTTGTTTTCAATAGTTTCTTAGTAAAAGGTATCCCAAAATGCAATGCCCTTTTTTGTTGCACAAAACTTGTTACATACCAAAAAATACACAAATTTCATGTTTAAAAACATAAAATCAGTCTTCTTGTTGTTGTTTTGGATACCATTTATGTAATATTTTAAGAATCCTTTTAATTCTGATACTTTAAGAAATTGTGTTTACATGTGAATTCATGAAACACTAATGAAACTTTTCGAAATGTCGTATAATGATGTATTACCAAAGTCATATTTTCATGTATTGACACATTTTCACATGGTATTTATAATTTATAATCGCAATAATGTATCAGAACAGAAAATTCTTCAAAAATTGATGCATAATTTCAGAAAAATGATGCAAATGCTATAAAATATCTCGATAGATTAAAAGTGAAAAATGCTATATATGTATTTTCTGAGAAATCTAAGTAAAAGAAATAAGTAAAAAGCCCTAAAAGTTATTGAGAATAAGCTAATATTTAAAAAAATAGTGCAAATACAGATTGTAATTCATAATTTTTTTGATGAAGTGACATTTTATAATAAAAATGCAATTATCTCAAAACGGTGTTTTTAAAAATGCGTGTACCTTTCTCTCAGAACCTATTCAACGGAAGCACTTGCAATCTTCACTGAATATTACTGATATCTAACTACATATATTGCACGGAGCTTTTATTAATATTCCCATAATATTTTTGTAAAAGTCAGTTATCGTGAAAAAAATGACATTTTTCAAAAAATTCAGCGTAATACTGTTGCGATGAATGTTTTTGAAAAACTAAACAATATATTTGAAAAAGCTTCCGATCATTTTAAATAAAACAGTCTAATATACAGAAAAAAATGTTAAGTCTGTACATTCAATAGTTTCTGAGAAAAAGCTACATAAAAATGCTCAATTTAACATTAGCGGGATAGGGGGTTCCGACTACCCTTAATTACGTCGATACCCAAAAGTTCTTGCGTTGATGTGGTGTAAAAGTAAGGAGACGTGGGGTGCTAGCTCAGGTGCCGTCCGCGTCACTTGACCATGGTTCAATATTTCGAGATCCGTCGCAAAAATCCCTCGAGTAGCTGAATAGTGCGACGTTAATATTCCTTCACTTACGCAAGTCACGAGTGCGTGACATTGACCACTAGGCTTCCGCGGCTACGCTGTGTATAGTGGAGGATTCGCGTTAAATTTATGGAGGTTATAATGCCTTCATGTGGTATTGTGCTGGAATTTTGATTGGGGTGCCAGCTGTTGTCTTTGTTACGTAAGAAAATTTTAAAATTACTGGGTTCGACTCTTATAGTCATCGTGTGGCTTCAAAGTGCAATGTAAATCAAAATCATTCAGATATATAATTGGATGTGGCAGTGAAATAGTTTTTAAAGGAAATATCTCGCGTTTTTTAAGGTGTTATTCAGAAAAAGTGTTCGGGCAATGATTATTTACATTAAATGTCAAGAAGAATAATTTATTTGTGCTCTGGTTTAATTTTCTCTTATTTCTTATTTGAGGCTTATGACTTAGTAAGAAATAAGTGGCATACAGTAATGTGATAAAATTTCAAAGTAACTCGAGTAGACATTAAAGTCTTCAAATATAGCGTTTTAAAAATTAAAGGACTGGGGCTCCTGCTAAATGCCATCACGGTCACTTGATCATGACTCAAAACTGCAAAACCCGTTCTTATTAGTCTTTATTTTGATCTTCTTAAGTATCAATAGAATCACTGTCATACGACAAAGAGTACTACTTGAATAATGTCATTTAACTAAAGAAAAAAGTTCACACACATCACACATCACACATCAAACACACGCCACAACACAAACACACACACCCCACAACACACAATGTGTTTTTCATACAATATGGGGCATTAATTGAAAATAGATATTTCCTGAGAGCATATTCGATACCAGTCTTAATGATAACAACGATTTCTCTCCAGCACCCATTCCACTAAAAATTAACCTTGCTGATTAACTATATATGAATAGTATAATGGAATATATTGATTCAGGAATTTTGTGTTCATGTGTTTGCTTGTAGATATGAGAAAATTGGGTACCAACCTAATTACTTACATCATCCGGAATGATTTGAAGAAATGCCGTGTATTGACTGTGGCTAATGTGAGTATTTGAATTAAGTAGAAAAAAGGAATTAAAGTTAATGAATAATAAACAAAAAACTGGCTTGTACAGAAAACCATGGTTAAATAATCCTTAAAATTGCTCAGTAAATGCTAGTTCTCTACCGAAGTGACTTGGAGCACTTAAGATGAAATTTATCACCTTGAGTGATATCGCGTAATTTCGGAAATAGATGTTTAAGCTACAATGAGGGACTTCTTTATCATTATGTTAATTCGAAACTGCCAACGTTTTCCCTAGGATTATTGAAATAGAAATAACGTGTCCGATTACTTAAGCCAGCTAGTAAAATTAATATGAAAGCCATCAGTTTTTAATTTCTTTAAGAGAATACCGAACCATGTGCAATCGAAGGTCTATGAAAAATCAGTATAAATTACATCGAGCTTACAGCCATTCTTAAAAGGAGTTATTTGTAATAAATGCTTACTCTCTCTCTCTCTCTCTCTGACACAATTTGTAATTTTACTTTCTTTTAAACACGCTTTTATAAGTTTCACTTGCATGTAACGGAATCTTGGAACTGGATTTTCACCCACTTAAAAAGGTCAAATTAATTCGAAATTTCGCACACTTGTCAAGGACCGATGACAATTCAATAATTTTATAATTTTATTCCATTGTCCTGATTAGGATCCTCAGGAATAAGGATTTTTAGATTAGGCGACTAATTTCATATACTATTTCCAGATTTGGCGACTAATTGCGTATACCATTTCCAGACTTAGCGACTAATTGCGTATACCATTTCCGAATTTAGCAACTAATTCCAGATTTGGCGATTAAAAGACTAAGGTATAACCCCAAAATTGAAAACACGCTTGCGGTTAATAGAATTAGAATAAACAAAAAAGTGTTCTTTATGTGAGAAAGGGGAGAGTGGGTGCGTCACCAATTCTTTCCATAAGATAAACAATTGTCTAGTCTTTCTGAAAATAGAAATTAAAAAAAACTCGTACATGTGAAAAAAATTAATTTATGTTCTAACTGCTGAACTCAGACACATTCTGCTTTTCAAAATTCATTTTACCTAAGCAACTGATTCTCCACTTCAGCCGACCTTGAACTTTGAAAGTAAAAACAAAACTTGCTGAATTTATCAAAGAAAACCTTTTAAATGGAAGCATGTTTTTACGTTTATTACAACAGATAGTACCATGTTTTTTTGAATCTGAATAAATTATTTTTAAGAAACCTGATCTAAAACCTGAACCTTTTAAGAAACATCTACGAATACTGTCTTAGAAAAGAGTTTAATTGCTCATCACTCGCGCTTGCTTGTAGAAGTGATTATATGAATTAACATTATAATTAAATTTTCTATCAATCCTTGAAGCAATACGTTTAAAAGGTGATAATACGATTGATATTTAATATTTCTTAACACACTTTTATTAGTTTGACCTGTATCTATATAGACGGAATCTTTGAAATATAACGATACGGGACTCATGCGAGGCCCGGTAAACGGAGAAAATATATACCCTTCAGACTCGTTAATTAATATCCATTGAAGAGCAAGTTTAATTCCAGCAGTCACTTAATTCTGGCTCCTAATATCAAACTCAAGGATAAAATCAACAATGAATAAATGATAGTTTAAAAAACTAAAAAAATACGCTTTTATTGTAGATCAAACTAAAAAATGAAAAATAAATTATAATTAAAAAAAACTAAAAAACACGCTTTTATAGTGAATCGAACTCAAAAGTAAAAAAAAATAATTCTTAATATAAGAATAAAATGATTAATGAAAAAATTAATGTCATTAGGGTAAAAGCGTGGGGTGCTTTGTATTATATTTTTACACTAACTCAGCATTTCGGAATAGAACTAGTAAAAAATTATAACAATTGATATAGAGCACCCCACGCTTTTACCCCAATGACATTAATTTTTTCATTAATCATTTTATTATTTTATTAAGAATTATTTTGTTTACTTTTAAGTTCGACTCACTATAAAAGCGTGTTTTTTAGTTTTTTTTAACTATAATTTATTATTCTTACAAACAGTTGGATATTTTTCATAGTTGTTTTTATGCTCTAATCTTTCACTGACATGTAATCGAAAAACAGTTTTACCTTAAAGGCATTAGTTCAGTTTGAAATTTTTATAATATATAAATTGTACCATCTAAAATCCAATAAATAGAAGTTACAAAAGATAGTGGCAGTTTTATTCAATTTATTTACTGCACCAATTTCATATATACAGCTGCAAGTACATAAATTTTAGAGTCAGTTTGAGACAAAAATGTACCCACTACAAAAGGAAGAACGGAATTGCAATTAATGACATTCTCTGAAAATTCAAATGAGTTCTCTCAAGAAATATGGCTAAAAGAGATCCCCTGGACAACTTTACTTATGGAACAATGATCGGAAAGCTGTAGGAAGGGCGTAGTTTGACTAGCGTAGTTGAAAAGTTTCGAATCAACAAAAGTGTCGTTTCCCTCGCTTGGAAAGCCTTCCAAGCCATAGTTACAGTAGTTAGAAAGGTTGGTAGAGTGGCGGCTTTAGAAACATAACTGCGGTGAATGACCGATATATCTTGCTGAGGGGGAGAAAGAGCTCGATACCAGTCGGCAAGTGTCATTGTCCAGCAACTATTTACAGCAACAGGGTGACAAGTATCACGGATTTTTGGATAAAAGAGTCTTTACGCCCGCCTTCCTGAATGCTGCATTGCTTTGAAAGTTAACATGGTAGAACCATTTAAAGTGCTATAATGGGCACACAAAAAAAACTGGACATCTCATCAGTGTTGTGTCCCTTTAAGAGATGAAAGTCACTTCAGCGCCACAAGCGATTCTTAAAAACAGTTGATTTGGAGAGATGTCGGGACACGGTTACATCTTAGTAACATCATGTGGCCCCTGGGGTTGTCGTGTGAAGAGGCATAATGCTGAATGTTCGGACTCAGTTCTATGCTTTTAACAGAGGATCTGTTAGGAGATGGAGTAAGGAAGGGATCCTTCCCCGTGTGCATCATTTACGAGATACTACTGGACTAGACTTCATTTTTATGGATGCCAATACACAGCCACTTCTTCTGATGTTCAACAGTGACTGGAAAGGGAAGATATTACTCAAACTGTTTGGCCAGTGTTCTCCCTCTATTTAAATCCCATAAAGCATGAATGCTGTGCTTTGGGGAGACGCCATGCGCCCCGATTACATCTTCCGGGAAACACCCAGCAACTAAAACAGATGCTGATAGAGGAATGGGCACTCTTGCCTCAAAAACTGTTGGATAAATCTGGTGATGAGTATGCAGAGATGGTGCGAAAAAACCATTGTAGTAAAGGAAGGGCATATCCTACGCTAAGGAACATTTGTTTGTTGTTCTACTTGGATAGACAATGTGTAGCTATACTATGCGTTCAATAAAGCCTTTTTTTGTTTGATTACATACTATATGTGTTGTATTAATTTTTGTACAATTATACATTCACCATCATTTAAGTACAAAATGCCGTCTTATCTCTCAGATAATGTCTCATGGAATTATGGCAAAAAAAACTTTTTGTGCTCAAGGTTTTAGGTTTGCACACCAGCTTAATTTCGTGATTTTGATATGGACAAAACTGCAGAATTTTTCATTGGAGAAAAAAATAATTGGAAAATGATGTATTATTTGGCTGTCCAAATTTTCACAATTTAGGCGTAAATTTCACAAACGTGCACTGAATTTTTCATATATCCTTAAGTATTATACAACTCAAAAAAAGGTGGCCAGGAAAGATTGCAGGTCAAATTCAGAGTTCCCAGCTATTAAAATATTTATAATATAGAAAACATGCGTTATCGAATAATTTCATTTGAGATGTCTGTGCGGATAAATCACCTTTAATTTCAATTACTTGTTTATTAAATTCTCACTTGAAATGAAGCCTGAGAGTCACTGAAGTCATATCACGTAATGCAGACCTTTTCTCATGTGTTTAGACGGGCATCTAAGCTCCCAGTTTACAAAAAAGTCATTTGAGAGTATAGAAAAGGGTATATTTTGCTTAAGACACGCTGTTCTGATGACGAGAAAAACCCAAACTAATACCCTTTCAGAGTAAGCATGTGGAAAAAGCTACTAACGATATAAATTATTAAAAAATTTAGAGATGCAGTTTGTTGACGATCGTTGTCTGTTTAGTGCTCTTTCTTAGTTTCTTTTGCTGTTCTAAGAATAATAAATATGTTCCTCCTCTTATTCATGTCCGGTCTTTCTTGTGTTTTGTGGCCACAGTAGACTTGTGGTCAAGGTAACGGACTTTTGGTCGGCGTGCCGTGAGTTAGTACCGATGAAGACCCACCATGTAGGGGAGGGGTGCACGTTAAATCTGTCAACAGCTCAAATGTCCTTCCGTTGGTGTTGTGTTAATGTTAGGAGAGCGGGTGCCAGCTCAGGTGTCATCCTCGTCACTTGATCATGGTTCAAAATTACGATATCCATTAACAAAAGCCCTCAAGTAGCTGAATAGTGTGACGTTAATATTCACTCACTCATTCGCTTTTCTGTGTTTTATGTCGTCAGTACAGCACCTGGAAAGCGAAATCCTCGCGATGTCAATTTTTTGGCGACCGAAGTCGATAACCAAACAACTTAATTTAACGATAGGAGTATTTGGTGATCGGAATCTATAGCCAAGCACCATAATTTAGTGATAGGTGTTCTGAGAATTTACAAATTGTAATTTTGCAATAAAAATAAAGAAACATTAATTTGAAATTAAAATATATGTATATATTGATAAAACTATCAGCAATGCACAAAAAATTGAATTCTTTACAAAGTTAAGGAAAGGATTTCATTTTCTTATGATAGTAGATGCAAATCCGAAAATGCCACCACAGTACTCAAGCGAACGAAATACATGGGTATTTGTTGAGTGTACTATCATATGATTATGACTTCAGATGAACCGAGTCCATAGCCATCGTGATTCTTACGAGTGCGACATAAAATAAAATCAAAATTACTGAGGTATACTTTGGATGGGGCTAGGAAATAGTTTTTAACCGAGAATATGATGTTTTTCGTAAAGTAATTCAAAAAATGAAGTGCAACTGAAAAAAGACAAAAACTCTTAATTCAGTTAATTTCTTGTAAGAGTTAAGGCACGTTAAACTTGTTGGGGTATAGTATTCAGATTTTCGATAGAAATCGTGAGAACTAGGGTTCCAGCTGAATCCAATCTCAGTCATTCGACTTTTGCTGCCAATTATGAGACCTGCATCAAAATGACCAAATTGACATTATCTTAACCTTCTGACCGGATCATCCGTCGCTCAGATGAGGATGATTTACCTTGATGCCTCTAGATAACGCAGTGGTGTGATTTTTTGGGGTGGTCTGACTTGATATCTTCAGTTGAACTCTACCCAGGGAGAGGATCATGTGGTGGTACTTGGCGATTTTTTTCAACTCGCCGCATTTTTCTTATCTATCACCGTCTATCAGACTGATGTTCCTCCGTACGTATGTTTTAGTATCCTGCATCACAGACGAATGCGTGGCCACGATAGCCAAGTGGTCTAGGCATCGGATCATGGCTAACGTGTCATGAGTTCAATCCCAGTACCACTCGAGACCCACGGTGTAGGGGGTGATGCATGTTCAATCTGTCGGAGAGCTCAAACGTCCTCCCGTTGGTGTGGTGGGGGTAGTTAGGTTAGCCAGCTCAGATGTCGTCCGCGTCACTTGACCATGGTTCAAAATTGCGCGGACCGTCGCCGAAAGCCCTCGTGTTGCTGAACAGTGTGACGTTAATATTCACTCACTCACTCGCAGGCGAATGCTCCTTATTATCCGACAATATTTATTTTATAACATTTTAATTTGCATTTTTTAAATTTTTTATGATTATTATAAATGGCAGCAATGAATAAAAAAAAGGAATTGCCATTTTTGTCCCTACAAAAAAAATAGTATGGCATCATATAAATGCGTCAAATGTGGAACTCCCATTAGCTTAAAACGCACAAAAAAAACATATATTTGTATTCTATAAAAATGTTATGTTTACTGTAGTTCCTATAATTTAATGCTTTGTTACTTTTGTATTACTTTTGCTCCTATAGTTTTTTCGCTTTTGGTATTATTATTTTTAATTACTTTTACATGAATAAAATAATTTCTAATAAGTTTTTATAAAAATACTACTCACAATGCTAGTGATAAAAATATATTAATAAAGTGAACCTCATAAAGACTTAAATATTAAAAATTGTATTTTCTTTTACATGTTTCGTGTTTTTAATTAAATTGTCTAATGTATATATCTTGAAAAAAAGAAATTGTGCTTGATTTAACCCCACACATCATCTTATTTGAGCCCTATTCATTTTCATTAGCGATAAGGACACTTAAAACTGTTCTTAAGGTAATAAAATTAATACAAATTTGAGTACCCGTCTGTATCTTCTGACAGATGTTCCTCAGAGCGGCAAAAAAACTGATGTTCTGGCCAGAGGGTTAAAGTCAGTCAGATCAATGTCCTACGATATATTGCATTACACTAGTGATATGCATTAACTATAAGAAAAAGAACAGTAACGAGAGAGACAAGGAGAGATTGCAAATTTCTTACAATATGTTACAAAAATAAGAAATAAATTACTATTGAGAGCATATTGTCTATCTTTCTATGTTCAAATAACGAGTTTAACCATAGAGATTCCCCTTAATATCGATCTTGCAGAGGAGCTGATGAGGGTTAAATTTATAACATCACAAACTCAATCCTCACGTGAAGATAATCGAAATTGGGTGCTAACTCCTATAGTTACCTCGGCCTACGACCCGATTTAAAATAATAAGATGCATTGGCTGAGGATAGTACTACTTTCCATTGAGAAGTAATAAGAAACTAGAAAGATTTAATGAAAAAAAAACAAATAAAAAATCCTTTGTATTTAACAACATTGACAAATAACCCCAAAATTGTTCAGTACATGCAAGTTCTCTCCCAGAGTGATCTGGAGGACTTGGGATGAATGTATCACCTTGAGTAATGTCGCCTAATTTTAGACTTAGATTTGGCGTAACCTGCGTTGAGTCGATTTCTTCAACTCAATATTAGCTCAAAACAATCAATCCTTGAGGTTGAATGTAAATTCCTCGTAATATACATAGAGCTTTTAAGGAAGTCAACAGTTAACAATGTTAATGAAAGCGAGTTTTGCCAGGGAATGAAGAGTGTAATTGTGACATTTCTCTTGATTATTCGTATAAAAATAATTGTATTTATTTATTTATGTAGTCTTTGATTCCCATATAAGGTGCAACATCTGAATCGCTTACAGTAATTATACATCTAACTAGAAACAAAATCAACAACCAAAATGGATCCGTTTTTCCCTAACGTGAGTATGCTTCGAAATGTTAAATTGGAGTAGTAAAATATTCATTTTTTTGCTTTAAATAAATACAATTATGTGATAAAACTCCAAATCAAAACTACTTTTTGTAAAATTATTAATGATTATATCGGTAGCAATCTCATGTACTTTTGTTTCTTTTTGAAATAATTCAAGTATTTAAAGTCTTACTAAGTAATTAAGGCATGAATCTTTTTATTTCTAAAGGAATCGCTTTACACATATTTTAATATCTGTAGAAAAATATGCATTGGCTTACAAGTCATGCTTCTCGGGCTTTCAATATTTGTGACCTAATTTTCAATCATAATTTTCATCTCCCCCCCCCCTTCCCTTCATGCAATGATGTTTTGAAAAAAATAATAATGTACTTTGAACCAAAAGCTTCAATACTACCTTAATTATAAACCGGACAAATTATTAAGTTAAGAATTAAATTTTGTATGTGTTACTTTTATTTAATAAATATTTTAAGCTACTTTTAAGTGGTAGGCTAAATATTATGCTGCATTTCATAGTTCTAATTTTTTGAAGTGAAAACTTCTTTAGCGGCGTTGGGCACTTTTTGGTAGGAGAAAATCTTATGGGTTCACGTCACATACATGCTCTGAGTGGCGCAGTGTGCTGTTCGCCTAATACACTTTTTGGATGGGTGAAATCTCGTGCGTTCGCGTCACCGACATGCTTATAGTAGTATATCTGTAGCTATACAGCTGACGTATAGTGCTGTGTATATCTTATAAGTGAAATTCAATGGATTTAGTGAAAAGTTCAATGTGTATATACTGTGCATTGCTCGTTGCGATTCCGAGAATGGGCAATACATATTAATGGTTGCCGTTTATTTTTCGCCTGGAAAATCTAAGACGGATACAACAATTTTTATTCGAAAATTTCATGATTTATACAAAAGAAGGTTCTGAAATACTCTAAAAAAGATTTGGCGAAAAATAGGATAATGTACCGATGATTTTAAGTGGAGACTTCAATATTAACTTTGCAGATAAAACTCTACCACTAATTGATTTTCTAAATGAAACACTTAGTTTATATATGTCCAATGATCAAAAACTCAGTACTACAAAATATAAGACGACGATCGATGCAGTTTTTAGACGAAACTTAGATAAATTTGAATCAAACATTTTCTTTTCTTACTTTAGTTGTCATAAGCCTAGTGTATCTTTTTAGAACAAATGAAATAATTGAAAGTACAAAAAGTCTAAATATTGTTGAAATTAATGATGACAATGATTCAAACAATTAAAATGATAAAAATCAAGTACATTGAAATTTAAATAAATACAAATACTATCCATAAATAATTATTTCAATTGAATTGTATTTATATTTTGTCGTGATCTTGTACAGCCGTAATATATTTGAATAATAAAAAAAAAACCATATAAATATATGCATATAATTGTTGCTCGAAGTGTCAATAGATATGAAAACCAGATTAAAGTTGATAATTTTAATTCAAACAAGTCATATAACAACCAATTTTTCTTTTTGAATTTATTTTTTTTAAAATTAATAAGAATTGTTTTTAAATTTATAATTTTTTTAATAAATTATATATGGAGTTATGAAAAATGTATAAGATAAGAAAAATCCGTGTACATGCTAAGATGTAATTCTTTCAGTGTTTCTGGATGTTATATAAGTAATCATTGATTAAATATTTTTAATACATCATTGATATGGGAAAAATTCTAAAGCCTGTAAGATAAATAGGTACATCTCCATAAAGTTTCTCTCGTGTTGAAATTTAAACATCCAAAAAATTATGACTTAACATAAAAACCTGCGACTAAAAAGTGATGCATACCAATACCATGAGGTTCAATTGTTGAATATTTCTTACCCAGATAATACCCAATAAATTTTGCTTCTTGCCCAATAAATTTTAAGTTCTTGTAGAAGAGAGAAAGGAGGGTTTTTCTCTTTAATTAATCTCCTTTCTCACCAATTGGGATAGTTTTATATTTATATAATTATTCATTTAATTTATAAGGATATTTACAAGGATGCTTTTGAACGATATCGTAAAGCTTGATATGTAAAATATTTTTCAGTATTTTAATCCTATTAAGCTTAATTCGTAAAGGCTCTTGAATCATGCATTTCGCTTTCTTATGTAAAATTAAATTTGAATTTGAGTATCGATTCTATAGAGGCAAAACATTTGGGAAGTATTGTAATGCTTTGTTAATATTTAATGATTAAAAAAATTTAACGTAATTAGATAGTTGATATTTTAAGTAAAATGTAAGGTTTTTGATTTAATTCAATGAAGCATCTTTGATTTATTGTTGGCTAAGTATTGAATTCTGTAAAATTATGCGAAGTCATGTGGATTTATAAGTTTTCATCTATAGTGTTATAGATAATGCTTCACTTTCAAGTAAAAATGGATTTTTTATGCATAAATCGCATGCACAGTTAGGAAATTTCTCGGGAAAATTAAGAATGTCTATAAAATTACCCTGTCAAATCTTCGCGATTTGTCTCAACTAGTTTTTGATGTGTAACATCTTTACTCTCGGTTGCTGGATATTTGTTGGAGTGATTTCATGAAAAGGGACGGAAATGCGTAACAGGAAGTCGGGGGAAGCTCGCGATGTTTGATTTGACCAATTCAGTGCCTTGGGGGTGTCTCTTCGCTAGCCTCGTCGCGGGGTCCAACTGTAGTAGCAATTAAGACGCCCGCCTACCACACATACCAGCAAGTCTTATTAGACTTCATCCAGAATAAACTTGTGATTCTTACTCTCAAATGTCAGTCTCATGGCTCGTTGTGTGTGAAATTTGAGGATATATTTATATATATTTGTAAACTATATATATATTAATATTTCCTGTTAAGCATCTGACAAAGCTCATCATTCTTTAAAAAAAAAATAGGAGTAGGTAATATGGAATTATTTGAATAAGTGCTTATCATTTTCATACTTTAAGGTTAATTCCTGTCACTGTCAATATATTTTTAATTGTGATTAAAAAAACATTTCTCGATTAAAAAAAACTAACTAATTATGTAAACGGGTATATTTTTGATTCTCTAATATTTCTAATTTTTAAGCATGCGCTTGACGGTGTCTCTTCGCTATCCTCGTCTGTAGTAGCAATTAAGACGCCCACCTACCGCACATACCAGCAAGTCTTGTCATTTTGGTGGTCGCATACATTTCTCCGAATCAAACAGTTAAAAAAATTAAAGATTTCCTGCATTTTGTACTTTTACCGTATACCGAAGGTTGTTCTGCTCTTTAAAAAAAAACTATCCCTTGCTTCCCATGATTTTGAGAGGTGATTTTAACGTTAACTTCAGTTTGCCAGAAGCTGAGCCGCTCATAGCTTTTCTGAAAGATGAACTCAAGCTCCAAATGAACACTAATCGAAATGTTTCGACAACTAACAGTGGCACTGTTATTGACGCTATTTTTCAACAGTTTTTAAATACTTTGAAATCACAAGTATATGTGTCGTATTTTAGTTATCATAAGTTATCATTACCGCTCTTCCCCAAATTGTACAAGAATAAATATTTTTCATAAACTGCATTACTCCTTGTGTTAATTAAATAAAATTTTCATTTAAGATATAATTATTCGATAGAAAATTATTTTCAGTCATAACCGATTCATTTCTTTCAGGATTAAAGTCACTATTGCGTATTTACCATGATAACAAGTCAGATGTTACACATCATATGCGACTACTGTAAGACTCGTTTTTTTTTTTTTTTGCATTTCACATAAAAAACACTACTAGTGCTATTTAACAAAAATGTTATATTTCGTACTATTAAGTTCAGCGTAATCATTTCGAATTCATATTATCATTGTTTACATGTCGTTTGCTGCCATGAGGCTGCATTTCTATATTCTTTTCTTACTAAGCATATTTTCTATCCGATATGTTTTCCAACGATACTTAACGCAAGAAATAACACATTTTACGTAAAAAAAAAGTTATTCGCATGCATATGTGTCATAAATTAATTCCAAGCTCTTATGTATTTAATAGTAATATAATACTGAATCAATGCAAAATTAATTTCGGTTAAATGCACTTCGAACCATTGGTTAGTAGTTCTAATAAAATACGTTTCTGTAATACGGGAAAGACATGCAAACAGTATTTATAAATGTGTGTATTCGAATAATATGCGATTAGCATTCAACTAAATAACATTATAAACGTTACATTTTGGAAGATTATGCAAGAAAAATTGAAGATTGGGTCTCCCCAAAGTCTATAGAACATATTTCCAAAGTTGCTCGTGGCCGCGATAGCCTGGTGATCAAGGTATCGGATCGTGGCTGGGGCATGTCATGAGTTCGAGCCCAGTACCACTGAAAACCTGCCATGTAGAGGAGCGTTGCACATTAAATCTGTCGAGAGCTCAAACGTCCTCCCCATTGGTGTGATAGTTAGGAGAGGGGTTGCTAGCTCGGGCCTCCTCCTCGTCACTTGACCGTGGTTCAAAATTACGAGGCCCGTCGCCAAAAGCACTCGTGCAACTGAACAGTGCGACGTTAATCACTCACTCCATACTTGCTCAATATAATGATACTAGCTGTTACCCACCCACTTCGCTGAGTAGTTCATAATGTTGGAAAATATACACAGTATAGAGCCATCCAAGTCCTAACGTCAAAAATTCGGTGTTATTGAAAAATATACTCATTTGTAACTCTCGTCTCTTGATATAAAAGAGCAAAACTTCTGGTCAATAACTTCTAATAATCTCTAAAATTGATATAGAATCATTTTTGCACTCTCGTAACTCGATAATCAAGTAGATTTTTTCTTCAAAACCAATGTTCATTCGATCTCTACTCCATAAAATAAACATGCGGAACAAATTCAAAGCCTAAATCTAATAGGACAAAATCTTGATTTTTTTTTTATTATCAATACGAGCCCCGTAAACTCCTTAAGATTCAATTTCCAAAAGAGCCTTTCTTAGCGGATTTCAATTCAACAAAAGAAACATGGAAACCAAATTTCATTATTATAGCCCTAGCAGTTCGAAAACGAGAATTTTTTTTTTTTTTTTTTTTTTTTTTTTTTTTGTGAATACACTCTTTCCGTAAAATTATTCTTAGTGGAGATCTGTTCAACTAAAGAGAATGATTAACAAGTTTTAAATATGGGGATCTAAAATTCAAAAACAGGAATTTTTTTTCAATAACTCCTCTTGACCCCTCGCAACCCCTTTGGGGATCGACTTTCACAACTTTTTGTTAGAGGACTTCTATTCCCCATGATAGGAACATGACTACCAATATTAAAGTAGGTAGGTCTAATAGTTTAAAAACTGAAATATTTGTTTATTACATCCTTAATTCTTTGCAAAGCCCCTTGATGGGGGGGGGGCTCAATTTTTGCGAAACCTTTTTTGTAGCGACTCTCTGCTCTATGAAAAAAATCTACCAAATTTCAAAATAGTACGTCTAATAGCTTAAAAATGGAAATAATTATCTTAATACAACTTATAGCCCAGCAACGACACTTGGAGGCAGATTTTCATAAAAATCATTTTGTATAGAATCTCTACTCTATGAAAGGAATCTGAGGACCTAATTTCAAGACTGTAGATCCAATAGTTTAAAAATAGAAAAAAAATTTATATATAAGGCCCTTTAATCCCCTGTAACGCCCCTCAGAGTTTGATTCTTGCAAAAAAAATGTTCTTAGCGGATCTCTACTCTATGAAAGGAACATGCCTATTAAATGTCAAGTCTGTATATTAAATAGTTTCTGAGATATCGTAACGAGTAAGTTTCTTTCTCCTTTGCATATATAGACTAGGTGCCTAGAATTTCTATTTTTCAATATCGCATCGTATATACTCTTTTCAATCGACAAAATAAAAATTTGTAATGTACTTCAAGTTTTACCCTATTTCAATTACTGCCTTCAAGGCATTCACTAAAGAGAAAAATACTTCCATTCTTCTGCGAGAAACGAGAAATTATGGTCTTGAACTTGTAGCAGGCCAGCTAAGAGTTACAGTATTAGTGCTACTGAAAACCCGCCATGTAAAAGGGATGTGATATACGTTAAAATTGTCAAGCTCACTCCCGTTGACATGGTGTGGTGTTCTGGAGAGAACATGGAATAGTTCTCGACATTTGATCCAGGCTCAAAATTGCAATGTCCGTTGTCAATAGCTCACTTGTCCATTTATAGTGTTACGTTAAAGTAACTTTCACACGCAATATTTTTGTGATTAGCTTTGAAAAGTAATGCTATATAAGAACTTCGAACTTGCACAGTGCAAAATAGTATACAATTAAAGACATTTGAACACATTTGTTTGCCTTTGCTCCGATATTTAATGTAAAATAATGTATTTGCTCCGATATTTAATGTAAAATAATGTATAACTGCATTTTGTAAGGCGACCGCTAAATTTTCTTTAAGTTTTAAGAAGCATGGAAGCTTGATTACTAATTCACAGCTGGCTATTCTTAATCTGAAATAAAGTTATGTAAGAATTCTTATAAGAAACGGAAATTTCAGTGCAAATATAAATATTGAGGATTTTAAAATTTCTTCCTACATTAACACTCAATTAAGTTATAAAACGGAAAATATCACAACTGAATGCACAAATAATACAAAACACACAAACACACATATATTTCGAATATCCATGTTTTGTGATATTAGCTGTATCAAGTTCACACACTCAAACTTTGTTTACTTGAAAAAAATTGTTACTGATAATGATGCCTGATCAAGGCTTAATAAATTCATCGTGGCAAGGAGCTAGTTTTACGCCTATCTTTAACCACCATAGAGGTAACAGTACGATTTGGCTCGCCTCCACCCCCAATTTTAAGGGCGAACTTCGTGAGGGTGGTTTGGGGCATCCCACCTCCCTGTACTCCCAACCTCACGAAAGGACTTGTGGCTCAACAAATATTTAGAGTGCCTACCACATGCTCATTGCAAATACGTATACAATACACTATACATTTATAAACACCTATACCTTCTCCAGAATTCGAATCCAGGCCCTACGACACGGCATTCAGCGTGACTAACCACTATACAAGACAGGCGGCCGCTGAAATAATACAATTGCTTTCAAATCTGATTATTTTACTTCTAACATTATATTAGTTGAAGAAATTTTAATTTCGTTTCCAGATGGATGTAATTTGTAAACAGGGGATCGTTAACGTATAATGTTACTTAAACTCTTACGCAAGAACACTGAGCGGAATAATTTTGAATTGAATACATCACACCCTCCCTTTTCAAATAAAGAAAACAGCCGACGAAGTTACAATACTTGTCCTCGCTACCCTAACATTGAACTTTTTCCTAATTGTATTTTTAACTCTTATGTATAGGCTAAACTTCACTACATAGACCTAAATCATACAGACTCTAAGTTGCTTTATTTTTCAGCGGTCTTAGACATAGCAAGGGACGATTAGGATGCCTTCGGTGTCATTTGAATTCTCTACACTACTAGGACAAGACAACAACACCTGCTTTTTCAAGGAGTATTGGATTAAAATCGAATTAGATCAGAGAATTAAGGTGTTTGTAACATGAATAACATGGTAGCCTGAATTTTATGCTTAAAATTATCAACCATATTTGACAGACATTTTTTAATTAAATTCGGTTTCCTACTGTAATATTAAAGAAAAGAATTAGTTTTGAGATTTATAGAACTACATTTAACGAAATTTGTCCACCATAATAGATGAATAAATTTAAATTGCACCAAGTTTATTTTATCTTGCACTCTGTCACTTGAGGGGAAAAATACGTTTTGATAATTCCCATTTCTAAATTTCCTGAATAAAGTTCTTTCAAGTCAATTAGGGCTGCGGTAGCCAAGTGGTCTAGGCATCGGATCGTGGCTAGCGTGTCATGAGTTCGATCCCAGTACCACTGAAGACCCGCCGTGTAGGGCAGCGATGCACGTTAAATCTGTCGAGAGCACAAAGGTCCTCCCATTGGTGTGGTGTGGTAGTTAGGAGAGGGGTGACAGCTAAGGTGTCGTCCAAGTCACTTGACCATGGTTCAAAATTACGTGAACCTTCCCTAAAAGCCCTCGTGTAGCTGAACAGTGGACGTTAATATTCACTCACTCACTCAAGTCAACGAACCAATGAATATGAATAGACTAAATGCAAATTAATCGTATATCGTTATATTTTCAGGTGTCTTCTATGGTGTATCTAAAAGAAATCGGTTGCAGTCAAGACGAAATGCGGTACATCACAAGAATGCGAAATGTTTTTAAATTTCGAACGGAGAGCATCAAAGATTACAGGTTTTTAAATTCTCCATTTCGACACATTATATTATGCTCATTGGAACGAATACCTGAAATGGAAGCGTGTTTCAGACCTATTTTTACTAAAGTTATGAACTCTCGTGTTTTGTTATATAACTATACACCTTTCGCTCAATGGACGTTAAAAAACATTGGCGAAGATCGGTTTCCAGCAGAAGATAATATCGGTCAACCAATCAGATTCATTCAGCGAGATGATGAACATGAGCAAACGGAGAGTTGTTGGATAGCAAGTCTCGGATTTCAACGGCGGTATTCTTTCCTCACTGGGTGGAGTCATTGGAATATACTCCAAAGTCAGCTCTTAAGGGATACTACATTAAGCAGTCGGCAAGTAAATAATGCAGAGGTATTGAACTCAACATCTGGATGGAGACGTTTGTTTGCAGACAATTTCATTAATTTCAGTTGCACAGATAGTGATATCGCATCTTATATAAGAGAACAGACAAAAGTACGCAGACCAGTTAATGTATTTAAAGAAATTATTGAGCGTGAAAGGGGCGAAACTTTCAATCCCTTCAGAATTCTAGAATCCATTGCTTCGCCTTACTACTACGTACTTCCACAACATGGAGAAGCGCCACATGTTCTAACGATAAATATTATTGCGGTTGGACGGGCATTACGTAATAGAGGCAATCCTCTACCATGGGACGAGTTGTTCTGTTTTGAAAGTAGAGCTATGAAATTGCTATAGAAAGAAAATAATATGCTTAGATGTGAAATTCTTCACTAGATTATATGAAAAAAAACTTAAAATAAATTAGATTGTGCCTGACTTCATTAACTTAACTGTACATGAAATTTATTCCAAAATTAGCTGAATGACTCATTTTTAGAAAGTTATCTTGAATTTCCATATATTTCTGCTTGAATCTGTCTTATGATTAGGTTTTATATTGTTAATTCATCTTATATAAAATGCCCATTAAGTTTTCGATATACTTCAATAAAACAGTTTTTATTTCGACCATGTATGCGTAGTGTATTCTATTCATTTGTTGTAAAATATGAGGCTGCTGTACCTTGAAAAACTTAAATTCTGCAATATTACATACAAGATAATTACTACGAATTAGAAGTCACGATGACAATAGAAGCTCGACACTTACTTTAAAATATGCTTTTTATCAACCATTTTACTTTAAACCTATGCATTGTATCAAATATATCAGTGTTAGTTATTTGCACGAGAGGCAAGATGCTGTAGTTACAATACAGAACTGTAACATGTGTCAAAATTTAGTGATTTCTTGATAACTTTCGACTCCTAATATTTTAATTGGGGGGGGGACAATTAACTGCACGACACTTGACTTTAAAAATCTCATGTGTGAAATTTTGTAAATATTATGAAATCTTAGAAGTTGAACAGTATGACACTATTCTTCCAAGAATTTTGTATAGCAATCAATATTAAATGTTACACATATTTTTTTTATATGCCGAAAAATTATGTACTCTGAATGAAATATATTTACATTTATATATTATCAGAATGCTTAAAAGCCCTTTTTCTTCGGAATGCCATAATTTTTTTTTTGTAAATTATGCAGGGTATATCAGGATCGTAAAGAAAAACCTTTAGGGTAGGTAGGAGGCATCACAAGGATTGAGATTAGCACAGCAATTCCACGGCGGTCCGAAACTTCTTCGTTCGGTGCTAGGTGGCATTGTTCAAAAAGAGTAAAAAACAGACCTTCTGTATTACTACAGTCAATTGAGCTGTCATCCCCCTATAGACGAGTACGAAACGTTTTACAAGCACCGAGCTGGCAAATATGCACCTAATTTATAGATTGGCAGAAGGAAATGTGCCAGCGTCATAAAGATTGTATCGCAAAAGGTACCCACATAGAGATGCACCGGATCTCCAGTTGTTTGCTAATTTAATCAAAATTTTTATGAATATCAATCATTATAAGGTAATAGGCATAGTGAGGGTTGGGCTTCGAGTGACTTGAATTACCAAACATGGTACTCAGATTCTTTCGAACGGTGTTCAACCCTTTTGGGTCCATTTTGGGAGTTTGAGTTCTGTGCATCTCTACGTGGATACTTTTCGCGATACAAAATTTCAGCTTCTGATGAGTTTCCTCCAGCCAATTCAGTATATTAGGTGCATATCTGCTATCTCGATGTTTGTAAAACGTTCCATATATTCCTCTGTGCACGATGGCAGCTCAAAGGAGTGCCGTAATTCAGGTCTGTTTTAAATGCTCTCGTGAAAAACGCCACCTAGGACCGAATGAAGGCGTTTCCAACCAAGAGTTGCTACGGTAATCTGAATTCTTGTGGACCTCCCTATCTCGCCTTAATGTTAGTCCCAATGATCTTGGGACACTCTACATATTTAACACTACAATTGTTTGATTCAAAAAGGAACTTTTGTATTTTTTTCATGCGACCAGTTTTCGGAATTTGTTACTTTATTTCATTAGTTTTCACTCCACATTTTTGTACCATAAAAAAATTTGCTACGCTCAAAATGCCATACCAAATATTTATATCCATGCAAAATGTGAAATTTATACGCGTTTCAAAAATTCTATATCTCTGTTAAGCTAAATGATCTTGACCACTTGTAAACTTTACTTAATGGGTGTAATAATTTAGATTTGCATACTATATTTCAATTTACCATCATGTACAAAATGTGATGAACAATGTATAAGATTGCTCATCAATGTACACTTAATTCTGGTAAACTCGGTATTAATTTCCGCCTTACATATTTCAAAATCAAAGACAAAAGCAGTTAACTCCAAATTAACAATTTTTAAATTTATTTTTGGAAAAAGGCATTCTTGATCCTGCCTATTAGTAATGTATTCTTGCAAATAATGGAAAATTTATTGTTTTTCAATAATATTTTCATTCTATGCCATTATTTGATCTTAAAAGAAATTTTTTTTATCTCAACATCTTCATTATTTTCAATAATTGTTTGAAAAAACATAATTATTATTAACCATACTTTAAGTTACAGGTTTGAGACGGAGAGTGTTTCTTAAGTCACATTTAAAGTAATACGACCGCTTTTCGAGATGAATCTCGTAATTTTGAATTATAATAAAGTGACGAGGATGACATTTGAGCTGCTACTCCTTGCAAAGGGAAATGCTGACAAGTTTAACGTGCATCGTACCTTTTATATTGCCACTCGGACTGCATTGTGAAGAGGTGTTGGGACCAGTGGATCTGAGTGATGTCATTTACACGAAGACCAGGCTCAGAACGCCTTCGACAGACCAGTCGTCGAGAAAATGCCCCATTGTAAGAAATGTAAGTGAACAGCCAACTGCTTCATCGACCACCATCCAGGCACAGGTAACACCTTCACTAGGGGCCCCTGTGTCTTCTAGAACCATACGAAGGGGCCTGGCTGAAGGACATTTGGGATCATGGTACACATTACGTGTGTTGCCCTTGACGCCTCCGTTTGGAGTGTTGCCGCGCACGAGGAAACTGAACTGCAGCGGAATGAAACCAGGTCGCCGTTAGCGACGAATCCAGATTCAATCTCAGCAATGATGACAATTGTGTTCGTGTGTGGAGACCCCGTGGTGAACGCCTCAATCCTGTCTTTGCTTTACAGCAACACACCGCTCCCATAGCTGGTGTGATGGTATGGGGTGCCATTGCCTACAATACACGGTCACCCCTAGTATTGATCCGTGGCACTATGACAGCCCAGCAGTACGTCCATGACATCGTGCAAGCACATGTGTTGCCACAGATGCCACGAATCAATACTAGGGGTGGCCGTGTATTGTAGGCAATGGCACCCCATACGGCAAGGGTTTCACAAGACAGTCTCCGGACTGTTACTACCCTTCCTTGGACTGCGCGATCCCAATATTTGTCTCCAATCGAGCATATCTGGAATCATTTGAGACGACGAGTTCGGCATCTCATCAGTTTGAACGAACTAGAGGCAATGTTACAGCAAATTTGGAATGAAATGTCTCAAGATATCATGCAGAACTTGCACGCCTCAATGCCCGATCGTATTGCATTAGTGCTAGAGGAGGTTCAGCAGGTTATTAAAGCCTCCTTTCTTTTGTTTTTTGATGTGTAACATCTTTCCTCTCGATTGCTGGAGATTTGTGGGAGTTATTTCGTGAAAAGGGACGGAAATGCGTAACAGAAAGTTGGGGAATCGCGTGCTATTCAGTTTGACCAATCAGCGCGCTTGGTTGTGTCTCTTCGCTTCCCTGGCAGTGAAGTTCTGTTTTTCTCCTACATTCGGGAGGGACTCCTCCCCCCCCCTTGCGGTATAGGCCTTGGGATTCAAAACACGGTTTTGTTTGCGCTTGACTCTAAATCCGCACATACCAGCAAGTTTTATTAGACTTCACCAAGGATAAACTTGCGATCCTTACTTTCAATTGTCAACGTCTGAGGGCAAACAGATTTCGACGTTATTTCACAAAATTGTACGTTACTCATGTTGGCAGAGATGTGATAAGATAATTAACATTTACACCGATAGAATACACGTTCAAATATGCATCAGTTCTGCATAATATATTTTGTAATTAAATACCAAGTTAAGAACAAGTTTAATAATTACCAGTAGCGTCATGGACTTGTGATACATAAAATTATACTCAAAAAATAACTTATCTTGATCATTTGTACGGTTTATAAATAATACCTTAACTGCCAATTAAAAGTTACACGATTCGCTCACCAATGCCTCCGTTTTCCACGTAGGAGCGCGTATATGATGTATTAGAATATGATGTATTAGGGTGGAAGAAAATGCGAATAAATAAGAGAAATCCTTTGATGTAAGTAAATCCTTTGCAAACACTGTCAAATTCCTTTTATTGCATAAGCCTTCGGAATAATTTTATGTGGATTGCCATGCACAGAAAAGATCACATTTCGGAAAGACGTATATATACGTCCGAGGAATTTAACGCGATAGTTGAGCGAAACGTTTATATACGTTAGGGGCATTTAACAGGTTTAAGTCTTATCGTAGCTTTAGCGTCAAAGTATAGTATTATTGAGTTTCTGCATTGTTATTTGTACGGAACGATGAAAATTATGATTGAATATTGGGTCGCAAATATTGAAAGTTTTAGAAGCAAGGGTTTAGAGAGCTGTAATATATAATTTTTAGCGTTCAACACAGCCCGATACTCTGATTGGTCACTTGTTTAGTAGATTTTCAAGATAGGCAAGGTGTATGTGTGTGTCACAACATATCAATGGGGATTGAGGTAATTGAGTATTGCCCGTCGATTAACTCCGTAATTTCAAGACTTAATGATATACAGATAAGAGTGGAAAACCAATCATTCTCATGTTTCAAGTAAATGAATGTTACGTCGTACTGTCCAGCTACTTGAGGGCTTTTGCGGATGGACATCGTAATTTTGAACCATGGTCAAGTGACGAGGACGACACTTGAGATGGCTCCCCCTCTCCTAACTACCACATCACACCGGTGGGAGTACGTTTGAGCTCCCGACAGATTTAACGTGCATCGCACCCCTACACGGCGGACCTTCAGCGGTACTGGGCTCGAACTCATGGCACGCTAGCTACGAGTCCGTTACCTTGATCACTAGACTAACATGGCCACCCAAATTTTGAGATCGTATAGGTTGGAAAGGACTCCTCGAGAGCAATAGATTAGAATCAATAAAGTACTATATGACAGTCAAACAGTGCCGGGAACGTAAAAGAATGAATGCAGCCGAGCGGATCAAAGAAGGTGCCAGTACATCTGCAGTTGAACTTATGCAAGTGGAGGATGAAATCGCTTTTATACTGACACAGGACTGTGTGGGCATCGATTGTGTACGATCATTGTTTATGAAGTCACATTGGACAGCATCTAGTGTGCGTTTCATTACGACGTTTGTTAGTCCATTCGGACTGAAGTGTGATGTGGGCGATCGTCTATGGTTTCTGCACTCATTGAACCCAACAAAAGACAAAAAAAATAATAACTGCTTAATAATACTTTCCCTTAAGAGCTAGTGGTTAACTTTAAACTGTGCACTGCGTTTAAAAACACCCTGGACTCGGATAAAGTGTCCACTTTGTCACGTTCAAACGGATTTGTGTATCCACCTAAGTAACACGATTGCCCAGATTAGGCTCACGTTTATCTTTGGTTACACCTTAAGTTTCCAATGCACGTAAATAAGACCCAAGCTTATTATACAAGATTAAAGAGAACTTTTTCTTAGTCTGTACAGAAATGTGTGTGTGTGATCAATTTTAAACATTCTCTAACATATACCTTCTACTAAAATATCTTCTCTACCAAAGCGCGATTGTGAACTCTCAATAACTTTTTAATAACTGGCGCCAGTTGGTGGAAAACTTTCAACTACTTTTCTTGCGCGAGACCCAGAAACTGTTGCCTAAACTGAATATTGGAACTTGTCTTCTGGCGCAAGATCCTCATATTCATAAATCTGTTCCAATTGAGTCCAAAATGGAAGTCAATCTTTAATAGCATCACCAAATTGTCTAAATTTCAATCTAGGCAATGTGAACTTATTTTTTATAATTATTTAAATCAGCAATAGAAAATGACTCGCCTCTATTTTGAAATTGTATTTTTGCTCTCTTTTTCAGCTTCATGTTTTCTTATCTCAAGTTCCTGTTCTTTTTTATCCTTTTCAGCTTCTTGAAGTTTTCGTTCTGACACAACATTTCTTAAATCTTGCATGAATTCCAGATCTTTTTTGTATTTATTACTATTAAAAAACAAAAAAGGAACGAGTGTTACAGTAGTCGCATATGATGTGTAACATCTGACATGTTATCGTGGTAAATACGCAATAGTAACTTAAATCCTGAAAAAAATGAATCTGGTATGATTGGAAATAATTTTCTATCGAATAATTATATCTTTATTAAAATTTTATTTAATTAACCCAAGGAGTCATGCAAATTTTTTTATCAAAAATAATTATTCTTGTTCAATTTGGGGAAAAGCGGAAACACACGCACACAATAGAATTATGATAATTAAAATATGGCACAAACACTTGTGATTTCAAAGTATTTAATAACTGTGGAAAAACAGCGTTAATAACAGTACCACTATTAGTTGTCGAAACATTTCGATTTGTGTTGATTTCGAGCTTGAGTTCATCATTCAAAAAAACTATGAGCGGACAATCGTAAAATTGCCTGACTCACAAATAGATTTGGTAAAGCAGTAGTTGGGTAGGCCGTTGATGTTTGTGAGAGAATTGTGTTCGTTGCACGTGCCCGAAAATCCCTGCTGGGTTGAGTTTAATTATGTGCAATTCTTTTCGGCTGTACTCTTCCAGTTTTTAATTTTTTCCTCACGTTCCTTTTGCCGAAAATCTCGCATATATTCTGCTCTGGATTTACCCGTCTCTGTAAATCACAAAATCATGAAAATTTAATTAGCTTGGTAAATGTTTAAATATTAGAAATATTAGAGAAAATCAAAATTACCCTTGTAATTAGTTAGTTTTTTTTAATCACAATTAAAAATATCATATTGACAGGGGCAGGAATTAACCTCAAAGTATGAAAAAGATATACACTAAAATATTTATTCGAATAATTCCATATTACTTATTCGTATTTTTTTAAGAATAATGAACTTTGTCAGACGCTTAACTGTTTATTTAATTATTAATATAGTTTACACATATTAATATATCCTCAGATTTCATACACAACGAGCCCTGAGACTTCGACAATTGAGCGTAAGAATCGCACGTTTATCCTGGATGAAGTCTAATAATACTTGCTGGTATGTACGAAGGGGATTTAGAGTCAAGAAAACGAAACCGAGTTTTTGAATTCGAATATCTTGAAATGCTAAATTTAACAACATAAAAAAGACTAGCCGCTATATGACTACTAGAGTTGAACCCCACGTGGTTATATCTTTACAAGATCCAGTTAAAAGGCTTCACTTCTTCTCTGACCCTAAAGTGAGAAAACAAAACAAAAAAAAAACAAAGATCCCACGGCTGAGACCGCTCGAGGGGGGGGGACCCCTCTTGAATGAAGGAGAAAAAACAGAACTTCTCACTCCGAGAGTCGGGAAAGACTCCACCAAGCGCGCTGATTGGTCAAATCAAGCAGCGTGCTTGGCTATTGACTTCCCCCACTTCCTGTTACGTATTTCTATCCCTTTTTACGAAATCACTCCAACAAATATCCAGCAACCGAGAGTAAAGATATTATACATCAAAAAGGAGTACCAAATGTGCATTAATTACTATAACTTTCTGTCATTGGATTTAATTATGAGGACTTTAAAGCCATAAAATTATTTCCGTGCATCAGATCGTGAAAACTGCCCACTGTGTCACGTGGCGAGTCACCGACCACGTGATTTGAGGACAAAGCCCCTTCGGAAAGGAAAGAGGACGTAGTAACACAGAAACGCTATCATACTGACTCTACAACAAAACATTTTCACGCTCTAGGTTTACTGCGAAAATTTTTGAATCCTATCTCGTATATGTTTCTAATCATTATTACACAAACTGTAACAGCTTCTTTACGATTAATTTTGATAAGTTAAAAAAATGAAGTAAAGTTTTACTAAGCAAGATTTTGATCCATTTTTCTTCCGTTGGAAATAATGATACGATCATTTGTGCTATACACTGGTTATCATAAGGTTAAGGAAAATTCTCAAATTGACGATAACTGAAAACTTCATACGTAGAATTTGATGAAATTCATACACATTACGCACACATAGAAAAGTATAAAATAGCATAAAAAGTAATCCTAGACAATTATATTGTAATAAAATTAACATTTGTATGCAATGAACAAACTGGATGCGTCAGTTTAGTTTAGGATAAATATATTTGAGGTATAATTTCCGTAAGAGCAATTTAGTTCTTGCAGCGGCGTGATGTGTTCTCAATTATGCAACGTTTCTCAAACTGGGGGGCGCTCCCCCTAGGTGACTTGATAACCTTACGAGGGGGGCGCGAATATGTTGGGAAGTCGTAAACAAAAGAATATTTTTAAAAAAATTATTAATTTACTAAAAATAAAATATATTCTGGCATAATAAATAAAATACTCATTTACACAAATATAATACACTTATAAAAGTATCAGTACCGTGAGATGTATTTTATAATTAATTTAAGTACTAAATTAAGAATACTAAGTTACAAGAACATGTTTAATAATTACCAGTGACCCCAAGGTCTTGTCAAATACAAAAAATAACACTTATCTTGATAATTTGTATGGTTTGTAATGTATCCCTTAAATATCAATTAAAAATTACGTGATTCGCTCCCAATCCCGCCGTTTTTTAACTCGTAGGCGAGTGCATGAGGTGTATTGGGGGAGAAGGTAGAAAAGGAATAAATAAGCAAATCCTCTGGAATAAGTGAATCTGCCACAAACCCTGTCGAGGTTCTTTTATTGCATTCCAAAGCCTTTGGAATAGTTTTAGGGATAGGAGTGCAGAAAAGAAAAGATCGTACTTCGGAAAGACGTATATATACGTCTGGGACAACTAACCCACTGCTGAGCGTGAGACGCTTATATACGCCGGTGGAACTTAAGAGGTTAAAGTCGTATTGTAGCTTTAGCGTCAAAGTATAGTATTATTGAATTCAATACATTGTTATTGAATAGGACGAGGAGTGCGAAGAAAATAATGATTGGAATATTGGGTCGCAAATGTTGAAAGCTTGAGAAGCACTGCAATTATGTTGTCTATTCATTCTGTAGGACAAGCGAGCCCTTGCTCTTCGAAGGCAGTTAAAAGCGTGGCTAGGGTCCTAGAATGGAGATTTTTTTTTAACATTTATAAACCCCGTGCACCACCGAACGTATAACACGGGGGTAAACAACACAGACAGAAGAAAGGATTACAACACAAACATCCATGCCTTCTGCGGGATTCGAACCCAGTCCCTGCGGCACCGCAGTCAGCTTTACTGACCACTATACCGGATGGGCGGCTAGAATGGAGATTGACAGCATCTTTACGTCGTACTAAAGCGTTCCAAACAGGATCGATAGGTTTAAGGTCTGATTATTGAGCTGGCCACTGCATGCGCTGAATTGTTACCGGCTCAAGATAAGGATCCACGGTGCGAGCCCTTAGGGGTCTTGAATTTTTATCCTTTTGACGAATGAATCACATATCGCTAAGCCTCAGGGAGCACATAAGCATCCAGGATGTCCTGTCTAAAAGTGTGAGCAATAACATTTCCACGGGAAAATACATAGATGAGTGTACGTCCACAGAAAGTGATACCACCCTAAACACAGAAACAACCTTATCCGTGTGCATCTCTTTCACGGATGCGTCATGGATGAAAACTAGTTCCATACACCTATAGCTTGCCAGGCTAAGCCTGGACTCGTATGTGAATAGAACAGCTCTGCATTGATTACGCGTCCAGTGGACATATTGATGTGTCCACTGTAAACGTTCCTGCTCATAGCATGACGCACGCTGGATTCAAATGGCTGGTAGCCTTGCACGATTCCCACCCTCATTAAGCCATCGACGCATGGCTGTCCTG
Source organism: Trichonephila clavata (assembly GCA_019973975.1). NCBI lineage: Eukaryota > Metazoa > Arthropoda > Arachnida > Araneae > Nephilidae > Trichonephila > Trichonephila clavata. Next base: position 123,065 of record BMAO01035267.1, read on the forward strand.
AACACCAACCTTCCGGAGCTAGCATATTGGGAGGATCTGAATTCAGCCAGAGTAGGTATTCTATTTTTTCGTGCACAGAATGGCAAATATCAACCATCGGCATTCATGGTCATCCTTGGCTGATACTCCTGGATGCCGAATCCATGGAAGAAATTGTTGTCAAAGTTTATGAATTACAGGCGGACTCGCTTTCAGCCATATATTCACTTCTATCGGACTTTTCTCTGCCTCCATTATCACAATAGCTTGCCATCGCAGTTCTTATATCAATGATACCTGAAAGACATTGTTACAAATTCACTATGCTAAATTTCTAATTTCAGGTAAGCAGCGATAATTGCTGATTTGTTCGGCGACATCCATTTCTACGCTCCTCGCAAATGACATATTCTACAAGCATTGCAACTATTTTGCACAATGTAATGTTGTTTAGCTCTTTTTATTTATCAAAGTATTCAAAGTTTAGCGAGATTAGCTTATATTTGGGTGCGTTATCACTATTTTGGTGATTTTTCCTTAATTTATGAAAAAATTCATTTATATCTGCATGCATTAAATACATTGTCTTTATGTATATAACCAGAATATAATGTCGATGAAGCACAGAATATTTAGGCTCAAAAAAGTCATATAACATCCAAAAATAAGAAGCAGATCTTTTTTCTTTTTAAAATAATAAAAAAGATTTTCTAAATGTGAAAAAGTAGAATGATTTAAACATTACTTTTTCGATGCCTTCAAATTACAAGTACTTGGAAGCCACGGTAAGCAATAATGAAAAAAGTACCACATTTTTCAATCTTCCTTATTTATCAAAAATTTTACAAAATTTTTTACTACATTTGGAAAGTTTTGAGTAAAAAAGAAAAAAAAGTACAAAAAATATTTTGTTCAAATGATAGAACTACTTTTTTTCCAATTCGTTTTCTTTCAGTTTCCTTTATTTTTAATTTTAAAACAAACTTGTTCTTCATGTGTGTATTAAAATATGATAGTTTTTTTTTAATTGGAAAACAATGATAAAATCCCCGTGCACCACAAAGTATCACACAGGGCTTACAGAAGTAAGTATTAATCACATAATACAAAGGAAAAAAGAAAAAAATAAAGAAAAAATAATAAATAAATAAATAACAAAAAATAACCCCTTGAGGTTAGGAAGCATTACAAATACTCATAACAAACTCACTGAACTTTTTAAAAGTACTTCTGGTGGAAAGCAGTTGAGGAAGATTCGGAGGCCAATTTACATTAAGTCCCTTGAATGCCAGTCTTAGGATATTCCGTTCTCCTTCAAACTTGGAACACAGAAGGAGCACATGTTCTACATTTTCCTCGCCACCAATATCGCAATCACAGGAAGATGACGGAACTAACTTAAATTTGTTCAAGTAGCTTTTAAAGTTGCCATGACCAGTTAGAAATTGGGTTATTTTGTTATTAGTATAAAAATGATGGCAGGACAGTCTCTTATTAATGGTTCGAAAAAATTTCTTTGTTACGCTCCCATTATTTGATGTGAGATATTCTTGGTTCCAAGACTTCACCATTCTTTCCCTCATAATCTTCTTGTAAAATGACTTAGGAATATTAACGGCAATGTCAATTTTGCGTTTGGTTGCAGCCTTGGCTAACCAATCGGCCCTCTCATTTCCAAAAATGCCCGTGTGTCCACGAACAAATGCAAAATCTATTGAGATGTTTTTATCTTTTAGGTTTTTAAGTTGCTTTTGGATCTCGACGATTATGTTGTTAGATGAAGAAATACACTTAAGAGAATCCAAGGAGGAAAGAGAGTCTGTACAGATGAGATAGTCTGAGACACTATTTTGTTCAGTGATCCATTTAATGGCGAAGTATAAACATAAAAGTTCAGCTACAAAAACTGTGCATTCATCACGAATTCTAAATTGAAAGTGCTCGGATTCTACACCACTCCTGAACACAACAAAAGCGAAACCAACTCTGCCAGCAATTTTACTACCATCAGTATAGCAAATAACAGGGAAATCATCAGTATTTTTCTCATTGTGCTTAATAATATTGATGGAATTCCTCTCTGAAGGATGAGGGAGAAAAAATGGGGACATAGTGCAATCATAATTAGAGATGGAAGAAGCAGCGAGATTTTCCCTAAAAGTAATATTATGAAGAATAGTAATGTCGATTGGAGGGAATCCAGAAATAGCAAAAACTGACTCGTAACTTATGGTACGATAACCGCACATGACCCGCAAGAGCATCCTTCTTTGTATGCGTCGCAGATATTTAGAATTCATCTTCCTTTTAAGTGCCTCACCCCAAACTCTAGAACAATACATAATGAAAGGTTCGATTCCTTGCTTATAAATGAGCGAATGTACGTTGAAATTTATACCAAACGAGTTGCGTGCAATGCGATTTAGTCCCCGCTGCAATTTGTCACATTTCTCTGAAATGTAATTTAAGTGCTGCTTCCAAGAAAATTTAGCATCAAGAAGAACCCCAAGATATTTCATTTGTTTTACCATAGACAAGGGAGCACCATCGAGATGCAGCTCAAATGCATCATAGCAAACGTTTCGTTTTTCAATAGCCATGACTCTGGTTTTAACAGGATTAAAATCCAATTTAAAATTCTTTGACCAGTCAGAGGCGATGTTCAAAGTTTCCTGTGCGTGTAAGAAAGTCGCATGAAGATCCCTACCTTGGAAACAAATTAAAATGTCATCAGCAAAAGCTATGGTTTCACAGCAGGCAAGATCATTAAGTTTAACTAGAAGATCGTTGATAATGATATTCCAAAAGATAGGCCCAGAAACTGATCCTTAAGGCCAACCCCATTCAAGACAACGGATTGCAGAAGTCGAACCCAGTTGCATTTTGACCATTCTGTCATTTAAAAAGTCGGCAACAAGTAAAAAAAGATTTTTCGGAATTTTCGCTTTCTTAAGAAGATTCAAAATACAAGGCCACCATGCGTTATCAAAAGCACCTTTTATATCAAGAGAAATCAAGATTGAGTGTAAATACTTCTTTTTACCTCTCTTAACAATCTCATTCAAACGTAAAAGAGCATCTTCAGTGCTCTTATGAGGGGTAAAACCATACTGATCACTAGAAAGAAAGTCTCCACGGCGCAGATACCAGCAAATCCTGTTAACAAGAAGTTTCTCCAGGCATTTACCAAGAGTTGGAAGCAAGCTTATACATCTAAGGTTATCCAAATGAGGAACTCTAAACTCATTTACTTTGGGGATGAGAATCACCTGGGCAATCTTCCAAACCCGTGGAAAAATACCTAAATCAAGACAAACATTAAAAGGTTTATGGAGAAAAGAAGGGAATGCTAAGTGGAACTGTTTAATAATTTCATTTGAAATAGAGTCCGGACCAGGTGATTTATTGAGCTTCAGCATAGGAAAGAACTGTATTAACTTCATCACAGGAAAAGGAAGGATCGAAAAATGAAGAGTAACCAGTATACGCGGCCTTACGATAGTCTTTCTGAAAGTTATTGTCATTTGCCTCTGAATCAGAAGGGAAGGATTTTTGAAGCACAGCATTTATTGTTTCATCTAAAGAGGAGGTTGTTTCTTCTGTGGGTAGTTTAATACCAGTTATTTCAATTTTTTTCATAAATTCTCTTTTAACGCCATATGTATAAACCCTCTTCCACACATTTTGAGCGTCAATGGTCAAAAGAAATTTCTTCCAAGAGTCAGTTTTAGCATCAGTAAGCATTTGATTGTAATCTTTTCTATAATCAAGATATTTATTTATGTATAACTCTCTAACAATTGGATTTTTACAACGTTGAAATCTACGCCTAGATGCATTAAGCCTCTTCCTCGCACAGCCAATCTCGGTAGACTACCAAGGGACATTATGCTTGCTAGTCTTCTTAGTAGGCATAGAGTACAAGCATGCCTGATAAATAATAGAACCAAACTCTCCTCAACGACTGTGTTTAGGCAAGGACTATTAGAGCAACTGTTAAGAATATCAAAAATATGAGTTATACCAGAAAAACAAAATTTCCGAAAGCGACACCAGTTTGCTTTCTTTGTATTGAACATAACAAAAGGAACATTTGATGCATCTCGCAGGACCGTGGATAGACAAAACTCAAATTCAATCATCACATGATCAGAAAGGGACTCGTTTTCCGAAAGACACCAAATCGAATTATCCTGGAGTAGATCCGAACCAACAACTGTGACATCAATATAGCTCGTACCCCGAGTTGCTCGAAAAGTAGGCCCACAATCTTCGTTGATTATAAATAAATTGTTGGCAGAAATAAATTCACATAACTTATCTCCTCGTGCATCTGAATAGAGACTAAACCATAATTCAGATTTGCTGTTGGAGTCCATACTCCAAACCAGTCTATTGAGATTTTTGCTGCTAAAAACTTGGCTGATCTTGTGAAGATCTGAGTCAATGTTTTTTGAAGGTTCAAAATAATAGGAGAAAAGAGTAAACGCAGTTGCGCCCGCGGTAACTTCTAAAGTGACCATATTGTAATCAGTATTTTTATAATCGAGAAAAGTTGCAAGATAACGTGAGCGAACAATAATGGCTGCCTTAATAATGTCAGAATTAGGATCATAAAAAAGTCTATAAGTACTGGGATAACCTGGAAGAGAACTCCTGTGGCTATGAGGCTCTTGAACTAGTGCACAATCAATGTTATCTGTTTCCATGTTTAAAATGAGTTGCTGTGTCGCAGATTTAGACTTATGCAGGTTTAACTGAACACACTTTAGAACTTGTTTATCTGACCTAATCATAGTTAATTCTAGATTGGGTATTCTTCTTCGTAAAAATATGGCAAGGACAGCACTCAGAAAAAGGTTTATGATTAACATTCACTTTTTTATCTATGTTTTTTGATTGAAACGGATGCAATTTATACAAGTCGGTGCATCCCTATTTGAACAATCTTTCGCTTTATGTTCTCCAGAACAGTGAAAACAGGCTGTTGGTTGGTTACATTCGGAAGCACGATGGTTATAGCCAAGATAGTTAAAACATCTATTTATAATAAGAAAATCATCTACATCACATGCACTCCAGTTTATTTTCAATCTTGTTTGTTGGAGGATTGATTTACGAACTATGGGGTGAGTTTCGATTACAACATGCCTTGTATGCTGAAAGGTTTTTAAAGTAAAGCGAGCTCTGCACTGCCCTATGCTTTCGTTATCTACAACAATTTCAGGGTTTTGTTCAGAAATCACTTTCAAAAGATCTTCATTACTTACTTCATTTGGCACGTTTTTTACAATTATGGCTGGATTTCTCCTTTTTGGCAGAGAAGCCTTTAATTCTGGTGATTTTTCTTGAAGTTCTGTCAAAAGTCGGTTTCGATCATTTTCAGAAAAACATTTAACTAGTAGTTTGTTTCCTCTTATATTTTTTAAGTCACATACACCTAATTTAGATTCCGCTGGGTTTATTTTTGACTTAATAATTTTCCTTACATCGTCAGAAGAGCAATTATCTGAGTCTACAACTAGACAATAATCGAAAGACCTTTCCTTTTCTTTTGGAGCAACAGATGGCGCCACGACACTGGCGTAACTTGGCTTTGGCGTAATTTGGGTTGCAATGGCTTCCTTCAAGCTTTGTTTACATGCTTCTAAAAAATTAGCTGCCTTTACTCTTTCAAAATTCTTATAAATAGAGGATTTCAACTCACCCAAGGCTTGCCTGGCCTCTTCACGCACCTGATGGTTCATATTACATTTTGACAGAAGCGCAGATTCGATAATCGAGCAATGTTTTTGAAGAGCATCAAAAAACACGTCATCCTCCATCGCCGCCATTTTGGCAAAATCCGATAGTTTTTATTCACTTTGAAAATTATATTTTCCAGAAGAACTACTTTTTCATTCAGTCATTAGGATACACTTCGTCTAAAGAATTTCTAAGTACCCTTTAAGAATATAATGTATTGATAAACAAATTAGATGTAAACAAAACATATACAAAATGGCCCTGATGAAGAAACACCCTAAAAATTCTTCAAGAATGGGGGGGGGGGATTTATAAAATACAGAAAGAGAAAGAACTATACAAGGCAACAGGCAATGATTACAGGGAATTGATAATGTAAATAATTACTCCACAGCTTTTTGGATTTCATGTTTTAACGGGTATATCAGTACAATAGTTACAAACTCAATAAAGTAAAGTACACAAAGACGATGGAAAATCACATAGCAATGCACATGTTTGGAAATGATTTAATGTCCTGGTAGTGACGACACATAACACATGAAAGACAGAACCTGAATAATAGGTGGAAAACATGTTTATTACCCTTAGAACAATAAAAAAAAACTAAGAGAAAAAATAATTAAACAGACAATGATCGTCATCAAAGTAGGTGTTCGAAATTACGACTCCGGAGTCGTGATGCAGGCTTGGTGATTCTTTCGCATTGAAGATCGAACGCTAGCAAAACAATCGGGCGCATCAGGAAATTCTCCAACAGCTGCTGTGATGCGTGCAACGAGGTCTTCAGCACCATTAACCGGAGTTTCGTACACCAGTGACTTCCCGTATTCCTCATCAGAAGTAATCAAGGCAAGTTAGGTCTAGCGATCGTGTTAAATCCACCCAAAGATTCCAAAGCATTTCTGTTGTTCTAAGAATAATAAACGTGTTTACTCCTCTTATTCATACCCTGTGTTTTATGTCCTCAATATCACACACGGAAGGTGTTCCCGACAAGGCATTGCAATGTGATTTTATATCATCTATGTATACTCTATCCTGAAAGTTCGTAACCGCTGTACTGCACGGTATATACTGAATTCAACAGGTTGGTTAGATGACACATGAAGACAGTGTACGTAGTACGACCCAAGCGCTCGGGTACAAGGTGTAAAAAACCATACCATAAATAGTTCAAATTCCTTCCATTGGCACGGTATGATAATTTGAAGAGAAAGGTGCCAGTTCAGTTTCCGTGCTAGTCATTAGAACGGGATTTAAAATTACTAAGTCCATCAACAAATGTCATTAAGATTCTTCCAATTGCGAAATAAAATAAAATCAAAATTATCTTTAGATATACTTTAGATGCGGAGAGGAAATGGGTTTTTATAGCGAGCTTATCAAGTTTTTCGTAAAGTAATTCAAAAAATGGGGTCGAGAAATGAGTATGTGTCTTATAGAGCAATGATCGATCACGACGAATGAAATAGATGTTGTTGGTTTTCTTTTTTCCTGAAGTTGAAGCTTATGTGATTTAATTTTTTTTAAAAGCAAGAGGCGTGACTGATAATGATAAAAAAAACTCGTACTTAGTTAATTTCTTGCAAGAGTCAAGACACGTTAAACTTGTTGGGGTTTAGTCTTCAGGTTTTCGATAGAAATTGGTAGGACTAGGGTTCCAGCAGAATGCCATCTGAGTCATTTGACTTGCTGCAAATTATGAGACCTACATCAAAATTCCCACAAATTATCTTAATATCAGTCAGATCAATATCTAACGATATATTGTAATGATCTAGTGATAGCATGCTCTAGTGAGGAAATAAATAGAAAAAGAACTATAACCATACCATTATATTGCTAATTTCTTACAATATATTATAACAATAGGAAGTAGATGATTGCTGAGAGAATATTGTCTGTCATTGTAAGTTCAAAAAACGAGTTCTAACACCGATTCCATTTAATACCTGTTTTGCAGAGGAGCTCATGAGTGTTAAATCTATAGCTTCACAAACTCATTCCTTACTTGAAGATTTTCAAAATTGGGTGCCTTCTACAGTTACCTCGTCACACGACCTGACTTTAAAAAAAAGATGTATTGGCTGTGAATAGTGGACTCTTGCATTGGGAAGAAATATGAAACTAGAAAAATTTAATGAACAACTAAAAGATTTTTCATATATAGAACTATATTATCTAATAACCCTAAAATTCCTCAGTACATGCATGTTTTCTCCTGAAGTGATTCGGAGGACTTGGAATGAATGTATCACCTTTTGAGTGATATGACTTAATTTTAGACATATATGATGCGTTGAGTGAGTTTTTGTAGTACAATGTTAATTCAAAACAATCAACCCATGAGATTAAATATAAATTCCTCGTAATTTCCAATGAGCTTTTAAGGATGTTAATGTTATTGAAGCTAAGCATTGATAGGGAATGAAGAGTGCAATTGTGACATTTCTCTCTTGATAATTCGTATAAAAATATTTTTATTTACTCATATAATATTTGATTCATATTAGGTGCAACGTCTGAATCACTTACAATATTTATACATCTAACTAGGAACAAAAACCAGCACTTCAAATGGATCCGTTCTTCCCCAACGTAAGTACGCTTTAATGGTTAAAATCAGAATAAAATATTCAATTTTCTGCTTTATATAATGACATTTGGGATAAATTCCATCAAATCAAAACTACATTTTTTTTAAAAATTGTGTTAATGATTAAATATAAAGCACTCTCTTATACTTTTGTCTTCTTTTTGAATGAATTCAAATAGGCAATATTATCAAGTAATTATGGCATGAATATATTTTTGTTAAGGGAATCGCGTGACAAATTATAATATTTGTAGCATAAATATGCATTGGCTTAAGGGATATTTTTAGAATTTTTTGGATCACACAACAGCCAATTTTTCTTTTTGCGTTTAATTTTGTATTAATTTAATAACATAATTATTTTTAAATTTACATTTTCTATGATAAAAATTTATATGTGGAGTTCTGACTAATGTTTAGAATGAGGAAAATTTGTGTGCATTTTAAACTGTAATTTTTTCAGTACTTTTGGATGATTTCCTATTAATAACTCATTAAACTATTTACTGATACATTATTAATAAGAGATAAAGTCAAAAAGCTGTAGGATAGGTCGGTCCATTTTAAATAAAACTTTTTCTCGTGTCGAAATTTACACTTAGGAAAATCTATGGTTTAAAAAAATTTCGCTATAAGTGATGCATACCAACACCTTAAGGTTTGATTGTTGAATACTTCCTTTACATAGCTTTAGTAAAATTTTAAAATCCAATAGAGGAGAGACTGGAGGGTTTTTCTCTTAAATATAATCTCCTTTTTCACTTGTTTGAATAGTTTTATTTATTTCTAATTGTCATCCATTTTTTATCAGGAATATGTAAAGTATGTTTGAGAATGTGATATTACAAAACCTAACTTCATAATCGATTTGCAAAATATTATTCAATATTAATGTTAGTAAGATTAATTTGTAAAGACTCTTGAACCATATGACATGCATTCTTATGAGAATTTAAGCAAATTATTTCGATTCTTAAAAAGCAAACTAATAGTGAATAACTGCAATTTATTGTACTTATTGTTATGCTTTACGCTTAAGAAATTAGATATAATTGAATAGTTCATGCTTGTCTAAAATACAATATTTTTGATTTAACTCAATAAAGAACTTTTAATTTACTGTAGGCTAAGCATTGCATCTTTCTGTATTTATAAATAGGGATTTCGTATGGGAGTATTTGAAAATATATATTCCGCATTCTTATATATAGTGTTATATAATACTCCCCCCACCCATTTTTGATCAAAATGGATTTTTATGCATAAATAGCCTGCATAATTATGCAAGTCATTTCCCTGACAATTGGGAATGTATGAAAGAGAATACATTACGAAAGTTTTCGTAATTTGTCTCAACTAGTTTTTTCTACATTTCATTCGAAATAATATTCAAGATATTTCATAATGTTACATTTCATACCATTATGTGAGTGAATTCAATCTAAATTCATGTAATAATGTTTGTGCAAGTCGGTTGCTGTCATGAAAGTTCCTTTTAGAATCTTACTCATCGGTTTCTACTCGATATGTAATGTTAGAAATTACGCATTTTACCTAAAGAACAAATGTAATCAGTCTGCGGAGGTGCCATAAATTAATTCCAGGATTTTCTGTATTGAATACTAATGTTAAACAGGATCAATGCCAAATTAATTTTGGTTGAATATTTCGTATAATTGGTTTGTAGCTTTTGTAACATATGCTCCAGCAATACGGAAAAGATAAAAACAGTAATTATGTAAATATGTGTATTCAAACCATATGCCATTAGCTTTTAGCAAATTATTTTTAAACGTAACATTTTGTAAATTATGTTTCAAAACGGATGTATTGTCACCCACTAAAGTCTACAGAACATATATTTCTACAATTGTTCTTTACTCGGTAGTCTTTCTATTTTCCAGTATGGCATCGTATACACGTCTTTCCATTGACAAAAAATTTAATATATTTCTGTTTCCGAGTTCTACCATCTACTTTCAGTAAGTCTTCTATGTATTAACAGGGGAAAAAATTCCATTCTTAATGGATGCGGGAGACAGAAGGCCCTGGTCACGAACTTGTAGCCATCCAGTCAAGAGCTCTTGTCTTGGTAGCTGTAAGGACCCACCGCGTAGAGGCTATGATACATGTTAAAACTGACGAGCTCAAATTCCTCCCTTTGGCTTTGTGTGGTAATATCACAAATTTAAAATAAATGTATAAACAATAAAAAACAAATATCATTTCATGTACCCATATTTTGTAATGTTAACTATAGAAAGTCCATACACATGAACTTAGTTGAAAAAAGTAGTGGTCGCAGTAGTCTAGTGTTCAAGGTATCGGACTCATGGCTGGCGTGTCATGAGTTCGAGCCAAGTACCCCTGAAGAACCTTCGTGTATGAAAGCGATGCACATTAAATCTGTCGAGAGCTCAAACGTCTTCCATCGATGTGGTGTGGTAGTTAGGAGAGGAATGTGCCAGCTCAGGTGTCACTCGTCATGGTTCAAAATTACGAGGTGCGTCGCCAAAAGCCTTCGTGTAACTAACTGAACAGTGTAAAGAGTTAATATTCACTTACTCACTAGCTGAAAAAGTAGATACCATTGTGTTTACCAATCTGACGCATTTGCTTATAAAAAGATATCAGCTGAAGAAAATAAATAGCATTTTTATAAAATTGAAACGTTTCTATGTTTATAATATTACATAAACTCTCACACAAGAACACTGGATGAAAATAAATTTAAAATTAACTTTCAAACTCACGCTCTTCAAACAAAGAATGAAAGGTGAACGAGTACAGGCCGACCAATTTGGGAAAAGTGCGATATCTACTATTGCAAAATTTCCTTAAAATATATGCGACTACAATAACAAAGATCAGAAAATGTGATTTGGAGAAGCTCCCAAGATGAAATTAAGAGAATCTGATCATTCGCTAAAAAATTGAGGATTAACGTTGAAGAAATCATTGTATTTTCAAAAAAACTTATTTATTATCCTTTTTCCGTGTAGTGTCGTATAAAAATCAGTTACGATAAGCTTCGTGTTAAATTGTAAACTGAAAAATAGTTTTTTTTTTCTACTAAAAAACTGGTCTTAAAATTTCATAACTTTCTTTTAAAATACCGGTTTCAAAACTGGTTCTTAAAAATCGACAGAGCGCAGTGTATATTGAAGAATGCTCTAGTGTGTTAGGTAAAGGTGTAATGTAGTAAGACAATCAAAATTATAAATATTTTAACTAAAAGCAGGGGAATAGAGGAAATATTTATCCACCACACACACCATCATAAGATATGTGAATTATAGAGCACTTTAATTTAAAGATTACTACAGATTATTTTAAGATAATTAAATTTGTTCTTTAGCAGCTTTGCAGAATAAAAGCATTTTATTATCCACAGAATCGCCGTTGCTGCATACAAGACTTCCCACCTACAATTAATATTAGGAGTTTAAAAGGTATTTTTAAACGTGTGTGTGCGTGCGCGCAGAAAACCAAAATCAAAGATATATTTGCTATACAATTATTCCAACATATAGCAGATGGATAGCTCTCTAATTACACTTTTATCTATTGGTATAAAATCTGTAATGTAAGATTCAAAATGCGATAAGAAAAACTGCATGTACCCCAAATGACATAGATGGAATAATTAAATTTCATTAGAAATTCTGCCTTATTGCGAATCTGATTCTACCTTCTCAATAGTTTTGCATAATTTAATGCAGTATACGATAGTAGGTAGAAAGGGCTATTCCATTGAGGGGGGGGGGATATTAATATTTTAAAATTTTTCTCATGCCAACAAAATTTCTATAGATCTGAGGTATGTTTACAAAACAATATAAGTTAAACTACGCCTCTTGGAATTCTACGCTCTCGGACTGAAGAACTACACTTCATAAAATCCTGAAGGCAATTTTTAACTGACACAAGGTATACTTGCCCTTATGACAGTGTTTATCAGACTGTGGGGTGCGCCTCCCTATTCGGAAATGATAATCCTACAGGAGGGGGTGGGGCATTACAAACATATTGAAAAATCGGGGAGGGGGGGAGATTTAAAAAAATCTTTAATTTACTGTAAGTAAACAAACAAAATACATCCTGATAAAATAAAACATACAATGCACATTTACACTGATATAATACACTTATAAAGCAGTACAATTCGTTTAACAATACTAAGTTAAGAACAAGTTTAATAATTACCATGGTTCCCACATAGGGACTTGTCATATATAAAAATATATGCAAAAAATAACACTTTTCTTGATAATTTATATGGTTTATAATTAATCCCTTAATTCCTATTAAAAATTACGTGATTCGCTCCCCAATATCTCCGTTTAACCCGTAGACGAGCGTATGTAGTATGTTGGGGGTAGGAGACAAAAGGACTAAATAAGTAAATCCTTTGCAAGAACACTGTCAAGGCCCTTTATTCCATTCCAAAGCCTTGGGAATAATTTTATGGCCAGCAGTTCACAGAAAAGCTCGTACTTTGAAAACACGTAAATGTCCGTCAGGGGCAACTTACTCACTGGCTGAGTGAGACATTTATATGCGCTGAAGGTATTTAGGATGTTAAAGTCGTATTCCAAATTTAGCGCCAAAGTATAGCATTATAAAATTTAATACATCGTTATTGTATGGAGGGGGGGGGGGCACGAGATGAAATTTAGAATTGAACAAGTGGTCGCAAATATTGAAAGTTTTAGAAGCTTTCACTGCCTTATAAATATAATAGTTGCAGCCCAAAGAACCTGCACTTTGCAATGGATAGTGGGCTAAGTAGATATCTTTGGCAATGAGCAGGTAGATAACCTTGCCGCGAGGCCCGAATTTCCCCCACAATTTTCCAATAGCCTTACCCTTACCGATGCTGATGCAATAGCCATACGAAAGCTGAGCTCCAATCTCGTTAAAAAGTACTTTTTTCCAGAACTTAACCCTTAATAAATGATTTTTTTTCGAGTTCTAAGAAAATCACTTTTTATAGGAATGTAATCATGGGTAAAATAGAAATAAATGAAAAAAATATAGATAATACTGATTATTTTGAAAAAAAGTGGTTTGTAGACAATTGGTCAACGTACAGTATTTCCCAAGAGAGAGAATCTGTCGTATATCCAAATAATTTTTAAATGCATCATCAAACACTGATACCTGACAACAGATAAGTAATTTTTTTCAGTTAGTAAATCCCTACTTTATAGGAAAAAAGGAAAATATATATCCAGTAACACACTGAACTTTTTCACCCACCACATACAAATGTAAAAAAACACACACACGAAAAGTAATGTCGTTTTTTTCACACATGATTTGTCTATGGTTTTCAATAGGTGCTTGGAAACGCACACACTTAAGATTTTTAATAAAATTAACTGCAACTATAATGAGGCAATTGGGGAGATATGCATAAGTGTTAATTACAACCGCGTAATTTCAACTTACATAGCCAACCTAGGTACTTCACACACTAGACACTTTAAAGCAGGGTCGGGCACACTTTTCCAGTGCACGGGCTACTTATAAAAATTATAAGTTGTTGCGGTTCATCCAGTGGCGTACGAGTGGTGAGTTAAGAAAATGTATACATAATTATTATAACTTAAATACGGAATATATAGTTAAATACATAGTTACAATACAATAAAACTTACACTTTTAAAACCACGTTTTTAGCAAAACGTAAGATACAAACCTAATTATCATGGCCACAAATATAACAAACGATGCATTTGTTACGAAACAATTCAAAATACTTTAAAAAATAGAATAGTTCATCTAAAGTTAGTGCTCATAGTTATAGCCAGTAGAAGACTTAGTCTGTAGACTCTCAGCCAATCTTGAATATTCCGACGTTATAATTACTGCTAATCTTCAGGTGCTCACCCCAAAATAACTTGGTGGCTTACCGGTCAACCGCAAACGACTAAATGCTCCACCATGATTTAAAGGGATGAAAATATCCTCTGATGGCCAAAGAAGTTACAATACTTGTCTTCAGTCCTGACATTCAACTTCCCTTAAACATATTTTTAATTGTCCACCTATATTGGCTAAACTCAACAACATTAACCTATACCCCCCCCCCCCCGCATCACCAACTGCTTTATTCGCCAAAAGTCGTCGGCAGTGCAAGAACCATTTTGGATGTCTTTCGGCCCATTTATTTCTCTGCACTACTTGGAAAAGACAACAAGGCTTTTTCGAGGAGTATTAAATGAAATTGAATTGCATAAGACCATTAAAGTGTTTTTGAGAAAAGTAACACACGTGATGGTAGACTTTAAACTAAAGATTATCAACGATATGACATTCCACTTATTCCGTTTCATACTGTAATTTTACAGAAATGAACCAGTTTTGAGCTCCAGTACAGCTACATTTAACTAAATTTTCCATTCTAATACACAGTTAAATTTATATCATACAAAAAGTTAATTTTTATTTTGCACTCTGCCATTTGAAAGGTAAAACATGTTTTGATAATTCCCATTAGTAAATTTCTTAAAGTAGGTACTTTCAAACCTACATATGAATAATTGCAAATAGACTAAATGCAAATTAATCATATATCGTTATATTTTCAGGTGTCTTATATGGTGAGCCTAACAGAAATCGGTTGCAGTCAAGATGAAATGCGGTACATCACAAGAATGCGAAATGTTTTTAAATTTCGAATGGAGAGCAACAAGGATTACATATTTTTAAATTATCCATTTCGACACATTATATTGTGCCCATTGAAACGAATACCTGCAATGGAAGCGTGTTTCAGACATACTCTTTTTAAAGTCATGAACTCCCTCATTTTGCTACATAATTATACACCTTTCGCTCAAAGGATGTTAGTAAACATTGGCGAAGATCGGTTTCCGGCAGAAGGTAATCTCGGTCAACCAATAAGTTTCGGCGAAATGATGAATATGAGAGAGAAAAGGGAATCGGAAAGTAATTTAATAGCCACTCTCGGATTCCAATGGCGGTTTACTTTTGAAACTAGGTGGTGCCATTGGAATATACTGCAAAGCCAACTCTTAAGGGATACTAGATTAAGCGGTCAATTAGCAAATAATGCGAAGATCTTGAATTCAATGCATACATCTGGATGGAGACAATTGTTTGCAGATAACTTCATTAATTTCAGTTGCACAGATAGTGATATCGCATCTTATATAAGAGAACAGACAGAATTAAGCAGACCAGTTAATGTATTTAAAGAAATTATTGAGCGTGAAAGGGGCGAAACTTTCAATCCCTTCAGAATTCTAGAATCCATTGCTTCGCCTTACTACTACGTACTTCCACAACATGGAGAAGGGCCACATGATCTTACTAGAAATATTATTGCGTGTTGGTGGTCATTACGTAATAGAGGCAATCCTCCACCATGGGACGAGTTGTTCTGTTTTGAAAGTGAAGCTAAAATTGCTAGAAAGAAAATAACATGTTTAGAGGAAGTTATTTATTAGTATATGAAAGAAGATTTAAAATGCGTCTGTGCAGGACTTCATTGCCTTTAAAATTATTCATGATATTTATTTCAAACGTAGCTAAATGCCCGATTTTTGGAAAGTTCTCAGGAATTTTCCCATTTTAGCTCGACTCTATTTTGTCATTAGGTTTTATGCTGTTAATTTATCTTATTTAAAATGCCCATTAAGTTTTTCATATGCTTTAATAAAACAGTTTTTATTTCGACCGTAGAGAGTATATTCTATTCATTTGTTGTAAAATACGAGGTTGCTGTTCTTTGAAAAACTTAAACTTTACAATATGCCATATAAGATAATTACTACGAATGAAAAGTCACGATGACGATAAATGTTTTACACATACCATTAAAATATACTTTTTATACTTTAAAATATGCTTACTATATACTTTATCGTCTAACATTAAATCAATGCATTGTATCAAATCAGTGTCGGTTATTTGCAAGAGACATATTGCTACAGCTGCAAAGCATAACTAAAATGTATCAACTTATAGTGATTTTTTTGATGAATTTTGATTCCCAATACAACTGTAAAAGCAATTAACTGCACAACACATAAATTTAAAAGAATTTACACATATGGAATTTTTAATTATTATGAAAACTCAAAAATCTCGCCATGTATCGTGTAAAAGTCCAACCTTTCTTGGCTTTGGCAACCTTTATTCCTTCCTTTCGGGAAGGACACGGCAACATCAACTCCAAAATTATTCCGTTGAAAAAAATGACATTTTTCCAAGGTGATCTTGTATAGCAATTCAATAGTAAATATTACGCACAATTTTTTTTTATGCTGAAAAATTATGTAATCTGAATGATATATGTAGGAAAGGAGTGCAAGTTTTCTTTTACTTCTTTTGATTTTTATTGTAAGAGATGGCACCACTAATCGAAACCACGTGAGTTTTAGCTGCGCGATACGATGAGGCCATGTATTTATGAGGTGGCAGAAAGGAAAAACTGGGAGTTGCACCAAAGCTTGAACGAAGGCAGGTCAGAGGAAATCGGTATCTCCGTTGTTTTGAGAAAGAGTACGTGTTTTCGGAATTAGTATGGTGCTATCTCAATTTATTTAAAACCCCTCGTAAATAGTAAATGTTTTAGTTGTGTTATTAATAAATTAAGTTATTCTAACTCTGCGTGCTTATTTTAACATTAAAATCGAACCTTCCCCTAGACGCCGTCCCACATTATATGTATACATTTGTTTTTTCATACTGTTCATGAAGCCATTTTTCTTCGGAATGGAATAAAAAATTATTTTTCATTTTATAAATTATACAGGGTATCTCAGGATCATACAGAAAACCTTAAGGGGAGGTAGAAGGCATCACAAGGATTCAGATAAGCACAGAAATAAATGTTCGGTACGTCTTCGTTCAGTGTTAGGTGGCGTTGTTCACAAGATCATTTAAGGAAACACAGACATGCATTACCGCAGTTATTTGAGCTGTCAACTCCCTGAAGAGGAGTATGAAACGTTTTAAAACACCGAACTGGAAGATATGCGTCTGATTTACCGATTTGCAGAAGGAAATGCACGAATAGGAAAAAGATTCCATTTCACGAGTTAAAGATTGCATCGCCAAAATTACCCACAGAGATGCATCGGACCGCCGGATGTTTGCTAATTTGTATAAGAATTTATGTGAGTATGGATCATTGCGAGATAATAGGCATAGAAAAGGTGGGCCACGAGTGACTTGAAATTCCAACAAGGTACTCGGATTCCTTCGAAAGATATACAACACCTTGAATTAAGTGTCTCTAACAGGGTGCTTCTCGCGATAAAATTTTTCTATTTCTCATGCCTTTCCATCGGCCAATTGGTTAGGGCCGTGATAGCCTAGTGGTCACGTTATCGGATCGTGATTGACATGTCATGAGTTCGAGTTCAGAACCACTAAAGATCGACTATATAGGGGCGCGATGCCGTTAAATCTGTTAAGAGCTCAAATGTCTTCTCGTCGGTGTGGTTCTGTAGTTTTGAGAGGGGATACTAGCTCATGTGTCGTCGTCACATAACCATGGTTCACAAATACGAGGTCCGTCACCAAAAGCCCTCGTGTAGCTGAAGAGTTGACGCTAATATCCACTCATTCACTCAGCAAATTGGTAAGTCAGATGCATATCTGACAGCTCGCTGTTTGTAGAACTTTCCATACTCTTTGTTGGCGATGAAAGTTCAAATTACTGCTGTAATGCAGGTTTGTTTTCTCAAATCCTCTAGCTCCGAATGAAGGCGTTTTCGACTAGGTTACAAGCATCTGGAGACACTCTGTATATTTAACAGTACAATTGTATGATTCTGTATGGTAAGTGTTGTATTATTTTTATGCTACCAGTTATCGGAATTTATTATTTTATTTCAATTCTTTTTACTCCATCTATATGCACCATAAAAAATTTACTGAGTTACGTAATACCACGCAAAATATTTGCATGGTAATGCAAATGCAAAATATGAAATTTAGAAGCGTTATGGAAAATTGTATCTCTCTCTGTTAAGCTAAATGATCTTGAGCACTTGTAAACTTTACTTCGTGTGTGTTATAATTTAGCTTTACGTACTATATTTCAATCTACCATCATGTATAAATTGTGACGAACAATGTATAAGATTGCTCATCAATGTAAACTTAGCTCTGGGAAATTCAATATTAATTTCCGCCTTGTATATTTCAAAATCAAAGAGAAGAATATTTAAATTTAAAAATTGTTAATTTGAAGTTATAAAGACATTCTTGAACATGCCCATTAGTAATATATTCTTGCAAATGATTTGAAAATATGATTTTTTTTCAATAGACACAATTTTTCGTTAAAAGTTTTTTGGATCTAAAGGCCTTATCACACGTACACGTTTGGTGCAATTTTTGTTCCAATTCGTGCAATTTTTACTCCGTTGCCATAGCAATGGCTTTAGAACAACTTTTGCCAGTGAACAGAGAAAGTTGCTCTAAATGAAAGTTGCTTGAAATTCCAGCCAATGGGGTTCTTCGGTGCCCTACGTCATAAACAAGATGGCGGAAACGGTGGTAGCTTCGCATGAAATATGGCGTAATATATTTTAATGATGTACAATATTTTAACGGCGTATAATATTTTAAGCAGAATGATGCTCCATTTCTGTTTACCCCCATAAACAAAAGCGCGAGCGAAATAAAAGAAATAATTTTGGATGTTTGTTTTCGAAGCAGAAAAATCAGCGAGTAATGTTTCAATGTGGAGAAAGAACGTGGCTGATGTCAAAGCATGTCGTTTTGTTTACGGTAACCTTTCCCCCTCAGATTCGGCGAAAAGTTGGGCCAAAAAAATGCACGTGTGATACCGCCTTAAACTGTTTTAGTTATTTGCAACATTTTTTTTAAAAAACCCAACAGTTTTTATTAACAATACTTGTGCAAGTGGTAGGTTTGGGACGGAGACTGTGTTTTTTAAGTCACATTTAATGTAACACGACGGTTGTTGGAGATGAATCTCGTAATTTTGAAATATAGAGAAGTGCCGAGGATGAGAGAGAGAGAGACTGCTACATCGCGCAAAGGGAATTACTGACAGGTTTCGAATCTACGAAATATTTTCCGGATACACGGGTTTCAGGAAACCCTCAAACCCGTATCTGGTTAGAAAAGTTCTTCAGTTGACATTGTTAAGTTGGAATATCATGCTGGAGTGTAGGAGCTTGGCTATTGGACGAGTGGTGCTGGACCGGTAGGCGGGGCTTTAAGGCGAAGATCTTGAATTTTCAGGTCAGGAATCTGGTGGAAGAGAGAGCGTCTTCCAATTGGATGTGAAGTGGAGATAATGGCTCAGGGGACTGCGGGGATGAGAGTGTGTAGTGAGGTGTAGTGACGCAATGTCCAGTAGGGGAAAAATTTTAAAAGTACGAAAAGACAACCAGCGGGTTTCTGCGAGGTGGATACCCTCCTTCGCATTGACCGCGCACGGCCGTGCCTCAGTTACAATTTAGAGCGCAGCGAGTGCTATGAGGACTCCGCCACGTGAACAGTTAAAAGAGTGGCAAAAAATTAAAAAAAGTGGATGAGCAAATTAAAAAGTTAAGGAATTTATCAAAATGTAATTAGGAAATAATAAAATAAACTAAGGAGGATTGTACGAGTCCTGGAGAATTCTCCTGGGTCAACTGACAGGTTTAACGAGCATCGTCCCTTTTATACTGTATATCTTCAGTTGTGTAAGATTTGGAACCCGTTATTGGGCAATGCCTGCCACAAAGTCGAGATCATAAGCCGACGGGTACAGCGGCTCGCATTGCCTAATAGTGTTAATCTTGCTGGTAAAATCTGGAAGAGGAAATGCCATATGAGAGCAAATACGCGTGAATGATGCGAGACAGAGAAATAGTGTATTTTTGTGTCAACTCGTGACTAAATGAAACTTGTGTAAAGGTCATATTGTGAAGAGAGCTGTAATTGTAATATATATGATCGTGTGTTGGCGCTTAACACAGCCCGATACTCTGACATGTTACTTATTTACTAGACTTTCAAGAGAGGCAAGTTGTCAACATATTAATGAAGACTGAGGTAATTACGTATTGCACCGTCGATATTAACTTCGTAATTTCAAAAGACTTTATGATATAGTAGGAAGAATGAAAAACCAATTATTCTCATGTTCCAAGTAAGGGAATGTTACGTCGCACTGTCCAGCTACTCACGTGCTTTTGGCGAAGGACCTCGTAATTAAAAACCATGGTCAAGTGATGAGGTCGACATCTGAGCTGTCACCCCTCTCCTATCACACCACATCAAAGGGAGGACGTTTGAGTTCTCAACAGATTTAACGTGTAACGTTTCCCTACACGGGGGTCTTCAGCGGTACTAGGTGGCCGCGGTGGCCGAGTGGTCTAGGCATCGGATCATGGCTAGCGTGTCATGAGTTCGATCCTAGTACCACTGAAGATCCGCCGTGTAGGGGAGCGATGCACGTTAAATCTGTCGAGAGCTCAAACGTCCTCCCGTTGGTGTGGTGTGGTAGTTAGGAGAGGGGGTGCCAGCTCAGGTGTCGTCCGCGTCACTTGACCATGGTTCAAAATTACGCGGACCGTCGCCAAAAGCCCTCGTGTTGCTATTCAGTGCGACGTTAATATTCACTCACTCACTCACTCAGCGGTACTAGGCTCGAACTCAGGAGATGGAAGCCACAGTCCGTGACCACTAGGCTACCGTGGCCACCTCATATTCCAAAGCAATTATTTAGGTGGCGAAACATTAAAAACTATAGATATTTGTTTATATTCATAACTCCTTGATCATGTTCAAACACAATGATCTTGACCACGTGTACTCGAAAATAACCACTTTCTTAATATTTTGTTATGAAAAATGTAGTTTGAATTTACCTTCAATAGAAAATATTGCTTTGGAGTATTTCCAAAAATATAGAATACTTATCTCATTTAGAAAGAAAAAAAAATAATTCAAATTTTTACGGTTTTTTTTTAATAAAAATATTTAATTTTTAGAAGCCCAGTGGCTGAGTAGTTAGTGCATCGCGCTTCCACACCACAGGTCCGAAGTTCAAACCCGGTCTAGGCAAAGTTGACTCGCCCTTTCATCTCTTCAATGGGTCGATAAAATGAGTACCAAGTTTGCTTGGACACTTAACACTGTGGGTTTTATGTCAGACTGACCACCTGACCGGAGCATCTGCTCATTGACATCAGGGACCAAGGCCACGCATACTGAGTTGGTAACAGTAGGCCTTGGCCCTCATGGGCTGTTGCGTCACTGAGTTAAGGGGAGTTGGAAAGGTAAAATTTTTTTAAAAGGTGAATTTCAGGTTATTGCATTTTTAAGTTCTTCAGCTCATTACCTTTCCAAAAATACCTCATTTTTATCTCTAGCTTAATTAGAAGTGCTAAAATTTTGTTTTTAAAGAATCGTCTAAACGCGAGTCACCGATTTAAATGGACAGAAAAAAGGTAAATATTGCACTTCCTCTTGGGTCAGCTTGAAGTATGACGTCATTTTTTAAAATTTCTTTAGGGCATATTATGAAACGGATGGGATCTCGCCTCCGACGTTTCAAAGCAAAAATGAGGGGGCAAAAATTATCAGATGGCAAAGCATTATGTGACAAAAATAGATTAACAGAAGCAACTATTGATCGATTGCATACATATTATGGTCTTGCCATTCGAAGAAATTTATCAAATGTAAAGTGTATGAAACAAGCTGTATGGACAATATTTCTTCACAAAATATCTACGGATAAAAATCCACAGCATAGATTTTGTCCGTCAGGTCTTGACACATGGTGTCAGTGTAAGAAGGCTCAATTGGAAAATAAACTTTATCTCCACAAACATAAACTTCCAGTTGCTGTTGTTGAAGCCATTAGGCCTATTTTTAGGGACCTTTCGGATCCAGAATTATTGAAAAAGTGCTTGCATGGAAACACGCAGAATCCGAATGAAAGCCTTAATAATGTTATTTGGTCTCGTGTCCCCAAAAAGACATTTGTGCACATAGAAACACTTTCCTTTGGTACATATGATGCTATTGCATCCTTTAATAAAGAGAATGCAACAAAGCTGGATATTTTTTTAAAAACTTAACATAGAGCGAGGATATTATGCGACATGCTGCATGGAACATCTCGACAAAGAGAGCAGTACAAGGGTAAGATATGCCAATTTACAGAAAACTAAGGAGACTAGAAAAGTAAAAAGACTTAAAAGAATGAAACAAGAAGATGAAAATTTAAAAAATGCTGAAAATTTGGAATATGGAGCTGGAATGTTTTGATAAGGTAACTTTATTTATAAAAATGTGTTTTTCTCAAAATGTCACTTTTGAAGGTTCGATGTACCTTTTCTCAGAAAATATATATATGATGTCAACAAAACTTACATGACACATTCTTTATATATTCTAGTATATACTGAAATGAGCTTTTAGCAAAATTTTGTATACATTTTTTTTTATAATTTTTTTTCTGTCGAAAAACGCTGTTTTTTCACTGTACATCAAATAAAAAAATTTTAAAGAGAAACTAATAAAAATTTCAAAAAAAGCTCATTTCAGTATGATATTAGATGTATGATTAACGTGCAAAAAAAATTTGGGGATTGTATTTCCAACAGGTTTTTAGAAAAGGTACATTGAAAAAGCCCTTTTTAACATTATCAGTATAGAGCGTTCCGATACCCCTTAAGTTATTTAATTCTTCTCTCTTCAAGCCTTCGCGAATTGTTTCGTCAATAGGAAATATAGGAAGGGACATGGATGGGAATGATAGGATTTGGTGACGTCTTTTGATTTGGTGATATTGGTGGAGAGTATATTATGCATGTCACAAAGATTATACACGTTCGTTGAAAATTTTATGAACTTAATTTTTCTGAGCGATCTTTTGTGAAATAAAATGTAATATCTTAATCATATACAACATCTTAGAAGTAATTAGAAACAAAAACAACGGGTCCGATTATTTATTACCCTCACACTTGGTAAGCATGATTCAAAGTGTGTGTGTGTAAGTCAAAAAGTAACATTAAACCTATTTTTCACATTACTTGTGAAAAATTAGGCATTCAAAGAAAATTTGAGCGTGAGGAAATTTTCTATAGACTTTTCTTCTTATTGTTTAAAAAATTAGAGTGCTTAATTACCTTAAAGGTGTGATTTTGGGGTTTATTGGCGCAAGAGCCGATTTCGGCTATACTGCGCCAAACATTTGTTTTAATATCTGTGGTCTAGACGGGAAGAGAGAAAGAAAGAATGAATTGAAGGACAAGAAAAAGGGACGAAAATAGAGAAGGATCACTAGGGTACCCCGGGTTCGTGAAGTCCGTGTTTACCAAAGACAGTAAACCCCTTGGAAAAAGGAAAAGATCACTAGGGCACCTCGGGATTGTGACACCCGTACTCACCTATAGAAGGTGAGCCCCCTGAGGGGACCTTAAACGTGTAAGAAATTAAGAAAATTGGCAGAGTTGATCGACTATCTCTAGAACTACTGGACCGATTTCAATGAAATTTGATATGTACCATACATTGATACAATACAAAACAAATAACCATTCAGCAATTGCAATACATGTGCATGATCATGCATAACAATAGTTGGAGTTGGAAGATATGCAACAGCTGTTGCAAAATAAACAAAAGAAATGGGTTAACATGGAGTATGGCCCCCTCTTACAGCTATATAGGTCTCGCAGTGTGATGTTCAACTTGAAATACGGCAGTTTCAAGTAGTAGATACCTATGATAGTATATACCTAATTAAAGAAATCAATGAATAGTACGTGTGAGAAGATAGCTACGAATGAAGAAATGCATAAATAAATAATGAAAAATGTTATAATATCAGTATTTTAGGAATAATTTAACTCTGAATAGTTTGGTAATGATTAAATGAAATGACATTATTAATCCTTATTTTTTTCTGTTATGACATATTGTATTCATGGCACATAGAGGTATACAAATTAATTAATACTAATCTTAATCTGGGGACAGAGCCATCCGGGACATAAAACTAAATTTATGTGTAATACTTATTACTAAATGTTATACCAATGTGATTGAAAAATGCCAATTTTTGTTTTAAGTACACTAACTTAAGCATTCTTTAAGTTTAAATTGAAGAACTCCATACAATTTTGACACTTTTATAGTTAATTAAGCATAGTAATTGTATTTATGCTATATCTATATCATCTATGGAAAATTATGTTATATCGTGTCGCCACAGTCTTATATCGGTTGTAGGTCTGCTTTGTTTTATACAATATAGCTAGATGCTGAAAATCTCAGTGTCAAGAAGTAGCAACACTGATTATAATAGACATAATGAACACAGAGTGCACGCGGATTTTTCCCCGTCACACATAGTGGTCAGTTATATATAATTCTCACTAATGTCCTTGTATATCAATATGTGTACAACTTAGATTTTTCAAAGTAGATGACGCTCGTATTAAAACAAAACTACACATACATCGTTAAAATAACTACTTTATTGAAGCGTATTGAAAGCAAAATAAGCATTTCACACAAGATAAATAAACCAATGAAAAACCTTGTGATAAAATATAGTCCGTTTAAAATAGGAAAAATATGCTAATAAATATCTGTCAAAAAAATTCTTTAAAGTAATTTAAATGAGTTTTTACATGATTCCATTGAGAAAAATATTTTTTTCAAATACTAATGAACAATTTCTTCGAAATGTGCCACATTCTTTCTAGCAATTCTAATTCTACTTTCAAAACAAAATATATCATCCCCTGGATAAGGATTGCTTGGATATCTTAATCGCCAATTTTCAATAATGTTATTCATTCGATCGTAACTTCCTTCTCTATGATGAGGAAGTATGTAATAATAAGGCGAAGCAATAGATTCTAGAATTCTGAATAGATTAAAAGTTTCGCCCATTTCACGTTTCGTAATTTCCTTAAATACATGAACTGGTTTAATTCTTTCAGTGTGTTCTACGTAAGATGCGATATCACTATCTGTGCAACTGAAGTCTATGAAGTTATCTGCGAACACTCGTCTCCATGGTAACGAATATATTGAATTCAAGAAATTTGCATTATTTACGTGTAGATTACATAATCTAGTATTCGTTATCAACCGTCTCTGCAGTAAATTCCAATGATTCCACCCATTGTCAAAAGAAAAATGCCGTTCATTTTCGAAGTTTGCTATTAAATTTCGTTCATTTGGTTCATATTGTCGTTGACCTCGGTTAAGTTCTGTAAAATCATTATTAACAATGTTTATAAATGGCCATTGAAGGAAAGGTGTATAACTATGCATCAAAATGTTATATTTCATAACTTCAGTAATACTATGCCTTAAACACATTTCAAGAGCTGATTTTCTTTTCATTGAGCATAATATAAAGTGTAAAAAATTATAATTATGTAAATATTCGTATTCTTTGTTGCTTGTGATCTGAAATGTAAAAGTATTGCGCAGTCTTGTTATGTACTGCATTTCCTTTTGACTGCAATTGATTTCTGTCAGGCTCATCATAGAAGACATCTAAAAACATAACCACAGATAATTAGTTTTACATTTGGTATTCTTATAAGTATTTCTAAATATGTTTGGAAGATGTTCCTTCAAGAAATTAGCTACTAAACTTAATTACAGGAAAAAACGTGTTTTAATTCAAATAATGGGAGTACAGAACAATGTAATAAACTTTTCCCGTGATATAAATGTATTTACCGATGAAGCGTAAAATTTCTCCCTTATTTTTTAGTTCTATATTTCAAAACAAGTTCAATACTTTAATAAAATTTTCTTTATGAAATTTAAAGTAATCAAACTGGAATCCCATATGTGTGTGTGTGGTGACAAACTTTAAACTTCCATGCTGCATTATCTCACTTCTATTAAAAACCTTTTAATAGCTTAATCTGATTCAATTTTCATCTTGTATACTTTGAAAACCTAACTTCCCCTTCTACCAACCTCACGAGAGTACCCCCAAGCCGTGAAGGCACTCTACATTTACAAACATCCATGCCTTCTCCCTGATTCGATCCCAAGCCCTATGGCACCGCAGTCATCGTTACTAACCACTATACCGGATGGAAGGGGGCTTAGATTGAGTGATTGCTATAATCGTCAAACTATAAAGCAACACGAATGCCAAAGGGAACCGAGCTCACGATGGAATGAGTTAGTGAATAGTAACGTTGCATTTTTCAGCTACACGAGGGTTTTTAGTGACAGACCCCGTAATTTTGAACCATGGCCAAGTGACGAGGTCGACAAATGAGCTGGAGCCACCCTCCCCACACCAAAGGGAGTAAGTTTGAGCTCACGACAGATTTAACGTGCATCGCTCCCCTACATGGTGAGTCTTCAGCGGTACTAGGCTCGAACTCATGACACGCTAGTTACGACTCCATTACCTTGACCACTAGGCTACCACAACCGAAAAATCGATCTCACTCGAAGAGGGTTTAAAACAGGGGTGGCCAACCCGTGGCACGCGGGGTTCATAACTGTGGCACGCGAAGGCTTTTTGAAAAATTACAAAAATATTATGAAAATATTACTGAATTAATTGAATTACAATAAAAAAATTGTCATGAAGAGAATATGTAAGAAACAGAAATTTTCAGCGTGAGATTTTAAGGGCGCTAAGCGAGATTTCTCTTTTCAGAAAAACGCCAAAAATGAGATCATGCTCCAAAACTTACAATTCTACTGCTTTGTAACATTCCGAGAAAAGTGTTGAGTAACGTGAAACTAAAAACAAATAAATTCTCTCTCTCGGACGGTCGAAACTGCCCAAAAAGTCACCCTCTGTCGGGGGTGGTTAATTTTTAACATCTCAGATTTCCATTTAAATTTCAGCTTCCCTGTGCAGGGCTGAAGTTTATAGCTATTGGCTGTCAGCGTGATGTCAAATAAAAAGGTTTTTCTGAAGGTGTTGGCTATTTACGATTTCTGTAATGCCAAGAAGTAATGGACTAAATTCATGTGACGTCACGATCACGTGAAAACTGTGTCACGTGATTACACTGCCGTTTGTTTACTACCATCGCTAGGACTATTTTGCTATCGCAGTTTCACATTGTACTTTTAAAAATGTCTCATTTTGCTAAAATGGTTGTTCAATCAATAAATGAAAATATGATTGAGGAAAAAAAATCACTTTTCTTCATATACCAGGGCAAAATATGAGTGTTTTGAAAGCATGTTGAAACGTGAGGATTATAAACCATCTCCTCCCTGTTTATTATGTATGCAATTACTGTGAAGCATATTTTCAATACCGACGCCAGCTTAAACCAAGCTTTATTCTCACTATTTTTGTCTTCACAAAAGAAACCTGTTCTAAAAGGATTTTGGAGAGGTGTAGACTTTCACAAACATGTAAATACTTCAAAGTAAATTTTTTATTTTAAATAAAATTATATTTAGATCATACATAAGAAAGTAAAATATGTTAGTTAACTTAAGCAAATTTGTGTTTATTTTAAATGAAGTTATATTGAGAACGTATAATGTTTAATTAACTTAAGTTTTACTTATTTTACGCATCTTCAGAGTAGTAACAGAGGTACTTAAGTATTTAATTATCTAAGATTCGAACACAAGAATCTGTTTATAGATAAATCATACTATTATTTTTTATAAACTATATGTAATTCAAAAAGAAGAAAAATATATTTAAGACTAAAGATAATTAAATTGAATTTCTGATAATTATTGCCCCTTTTCTGATGAAACATTCCCTTAATATTGTATAATAATTTTTAAAAAGTAGATCAACGTATATATTAAAGGCACTTTATACAAAGACAATTAAAAAAAAGTATTCAATTTGTCATAAAAAATTGTAATGCGAACTTTTAATATAGTTCATACTAGCATTAATAACATTAATTTGTGATCCAAGTGTCGCATACTCATGCATTATATTTAGTATCCCAGATATAAAAGTGCAATTTCCAATAGAAAACTATTCAGTTCTGCAAAGCATTGTACTAACGAGTAAAATTACAAACACATGTTTATTTAATGCATGTTTTTTTTTCAGGAAAGTTAAAAAATTTTGCAATTTTTTTTTCGATACTTAATATAACAAGGTTTTTAAGCATTCTGTACACATGCATGACTGAAGGTAACTCTTTATTAATTTTAATGTGCTTAAAGAGCACTTGCTATAGTGACTGCAACTTAGAGAAAAGTATTAAAACAGTTAATACATGTAGAAATAACTCATTATAATCATTTAGTTAATTATTAGCCCTGATTATGTACTTTATATGTAATTAAATAACTCATAATAATGGATAATCACATTACAATGAATATATCCTGAAAATTATATGTTAATATGAATCATTGCTTTAACTAAAAAATGAAATAGTATTTTCTTTTATTACTTTAGACAATCATTTCTAAAAAAAATTTCAAACATTTTTAAAGAATAATTACTAAGTAAATCAGACATTCAAAGATGGAGAATGTTATTTTATTAGAAACATTTCAAATATCTTTAAATGCTCCATAATATTGTAAAACACATACATATATATAAAGTATTTATATGTAATACATTGTAAAAATAAAATTCATTTTCATTCAGTAACTGTTCCACAGTAAAATAAAATATTCATTCGAATTTTAAGTGTAAGTAGGCAAACTTGATGTAAATATAGTGTTAAAAAAATTCATTTTCATGACAGGATAAATACCATATCAACTCTAATATTTTATGTACAAAAAAAGGGGAGGGGGGAAGGCGATGGAAAAAAATACACTTTCACCAAAAAATAATTATCTACATTTATCTAAAACTTTCATATTACCTAATAATCTATATACACAGGTTTCAAGAAACAAACGTTTTTGCATGTTTAAAATGTACTTCAAAAAAAAAATAAGATAACAACAAATCATCAAATTAAATTTGATCATTTCTAAAAATTGTTGCCTTTTGCGATGGTATCATTATTCCCTTTAAGAATATTTTATTTTAATTTAAAGAAAGAAATGACATTAATTTTTAACAGTAAATAATAATTATTAATAATTTAGAAATCAATAATTTGTAAAACGTAAAAATCAAAGAAAAATTTATCTAATTTTTGTAAAAATTCCTTTCACAAATTATCATCAAATTGTTTTACTTCAGAATAAATATTTTCTCTTGACTTTGAATTATGTATTAAAATTATAAACAGACATTTTTTTATATTATATACACTTCACTGACTCTATTTGATAATAATAGTGAGTTCTTTTTAAGGAAACGATACAATTGTTATTCGATAGTCAAAACAGTTTCAAGTTTTTTAAAAGAAGTTGTATTGATCCTATATACTGTAAGCCATTCTTGCGCAAAATATACAATTAATAACTACTAAATTAATTAAGAATTAAAATAACTATTAGCTGTGTACCAAGTGCTAGGATCCAACCTAAATAATATACCAGCTAACACTATTTGAAGCAGACGAATACCTAATTAGATAAATAA